>QGMK01001095.1:0-13247 GCA_007825345.1 Lachnellula suecica
CCAAGACTCCGACACCACCCAAATCTCAGCACCCTGGGTTCAGCAGCCCCGAGTAAAATACCCCTGGCTTAGAGCACCGCACGCCCAGCACACCGGGTCCTACACTTCAAGTCTGTCTGTCAGTTCAAGTCTGCAAGCTCACGTCAATACGTAGACTTTCCAGCCCAGGCCTGCAAAAGTCTGTTATAACCCGTTGAGATTTGTTTGCTCGAGCTTGTTAGCAATTTACAAACACCAATTCTGAGGTGGCGTCAGCTCGGATACTTCAGAGCTGCGCTATTTGATGGGCGAGATGGGTTAAACTACGTCCGTCTTTCATCTCGATTTTCTGAGAAGACCAAGAAAAAAGCGAGGCGAATTTGCGTACAGCAAATGCTGCTATCAGGGATTCTCGAGCAATTCTCGCTCAGTTTGATACTGATGCTCATGTTGTGAGCAATTCCAAAATGCTTGTAGTCTGTAATTCTTTCGTGAATAGCACATTCACGTTGAAGCCTACTTCTGTCCGAGAAGTATTGGTTGGGGATTTGCTAGTTGCTAATTGTGCAATTGTGTTTTGTGGTAGGGATGGTTTAATTAAGCCTATCAAAGGAGCTATTTCTTTTCTAGAAGTAGCCGGGACAGCTTTGAGATTTACATCTTGTTTGCTTTGTAATGGGAAGATTGAATCGCAGGAAAAAAGCAAAATAATTTCTCGCTCGGGGGCGGCTTGTTTCATGCGAGCATTAGGTGAGATTGGCGAGGAGGCATGAGACCAGCTCGATACTATCTATATTGGCAAGTTAATTTTAACGTACTCATTTGAAACATCAGTAAGTTATGTTTCTTTCTGTTTGCCTGGAATTGACTAACGATACTTAAAATAGGCGTCAAATGAAGATCTCATTGCAACTTACCCTCAATCGAAATACTCCATGGACTCCAAAACACCTACCATTGATCCCGATTCCAACAAACATCACCAGTCCATCTCTTTCTGCGACCAACGCATGCCATCCGACCCAAATGCAAAGCAGTGCGGCATCTGGGTCGCAATCAAGAACTATGTTTAATTTGAAAATGAGGTCGGACATCGAACTCCGTCGCAGACCTGGTGCTCGAGGACCTGCTATCGACTAAAGTCGTGCCATCAATGATTTAGGGCAGAGGATCGTTGCTGAACCAATACTGGATATGAAGTCCAAGATTGACTCTGAAGAAAAGGCTGATACTAGAGACTGAGTTTGGGTTTGGATTTGAAGCAAAAGCTGAAGTCAAAGCTAGATATCCTGAACAAGCACGGTGATATACCAGCGGAAGGTTATGGTGTCATGTCTTGGGGGAAAGTCATTCAAGGGGGCATGTAAGGGATACGAGGGGGGAAGGCGTTGGAAGACTTGCAGAGGGTGGAGGAAGCTGTCGACCTGTAGACCCGACCGGCTGAGAAGAGAGGCTGCTCGTCATGGATCCGGAGATGTCAAACGTCGCTACAAGATTTTTCCGAGTGAATTGGTTCTGGTGCACGGAAAATGCCCCTCCCCGTGGCACATTCAGATCAACCCCAAATATAGTTATGAACTATTGTAGAGACCATAACTCAGGCATAAACAACGCCGCATCCTTTGTTTATGTTTTTGCAAGAGGGTTCTTCACCCACAGAGCGGACTAGTTCATTTGAATCGTATGGGACGTCCATGGCACAAGACCAAGCCAGTTATCGAGAACGAAGTCGGCAACGCTCTCTGAATGAGTAGCTCTTGCGATAGAGGCCGCTGTTCTGACGGCCCCACGGAAGCGACCCAAGCCGGGATAACGTGACATGTGCTCGTAGAAACAGAAAGTTGTTTCAAGCCTGCGCAGGATTTGTTTCTCCCACGTCGGAAAAAATAAATCCGTGGAAGGGGCCGTTGCAGACTGAGACACGAGAGCCCCTTGGCCTCGGATTATCAGGCTTTGAGCATCATGACGCCAGGAAAAGCAACAGATTCCATGGGACTCGAGATGGGCTGGAGATGGGCTACATCTGCGGGCTGCCTTGTGGGAGAGGTTGCTTGCCTTGCTTGTGGCACAGTGCATTTGCATAAGTAGATTTCAGCTTGTGGACGAGTGCATACGCAGCGAGTGGAGGAGGAAGTGGGGTGAGCATCTTGGCTTTTTGCTGCTTGCTGCTTGCTGCTTGCTGCTGGCTGCTCGAGTATGACGCCCTGTTAATAATTGTGAGACGACTATCAGTAACATACGAGTACTGTTTGCCGTACTGAACAAACGAAGTCTCTGAACACTGAACAGAAGGGTGGCGGCGGCTCGCCCATGATTGTACCGTCCGTGGCTTGCAGATTTCCAGGAACTGGTGGAACTCTACCGATAGAGACGTTCCTGGAACGATTTTTGTTCCTGCATATGCTGTGCATGCATGGGGCGATTCTTGTCTCGAAGGTGACCCGAGAGCGAGGGTTTACGAGTAAGGGCCTCCTCCGCTTCAGCTTTGCGCTCGTTGTTGCTCGGGTTTCGAGCACATGGCGGACTGCCGCTCGTTCGTCCGTTCTTTGCAGCGGGGGCTGAGGGCCTTTATGAAATAGGGGGAAACATATGCCTACAGTACAGTAGGTTAGAGCCGAAAGCCACGCTTCCAACGTTTTGTTTGCGCCCCGCCCCAGGGCTGATGCCGCGCTGGATGATAACTGACTTGTATTGGCTACAAACACCCTGAAACGCAACGCCAATATGATAGAAGTATACGTATATGATAAAAAGTACACGTTGTTGGGTGCAATGAATGACGTATATCCCAGGACGGTGCTATAAATTGTAATATATTTATAAAATATATAAAAATCCATTCTCGCGATCCAGACCAAATCCAGCAGTTGCTCTCCGCAGCGGCCACCGAGATTATTTAGAGGCATATTCTGCAGCGGCTGTGAGAATGTTGCACGCCGATCTCACGAGCTCGACGATCTAGTCTCGTGGAACCCCTCTCTTTGGGATAGTTTTTCTGCAATCTGCACCTCTAAGCTGCAGCAAAATGCAAGCCTGGTGCGTAAAAAAGGGGGGAGGACGTATGGCACAGTTGCAGCGCAGTCAGCCTGCAGTTGAAGTGGTGCTGCCGTGCGCCCAAAATACAGCTACGGAGGCTCTGGGTAAAAGCCAGAGTCAATCATAGTACTTAGGTAGCTGTTTTATGGTAATTGGTCGCAACTATTAATTCTTAGTAAAAGGAGAACAGGCGGGAACTTGGAGGCGCCTCGGAAGGAAAAATAGACCGTTGCCGTTTGCACTGTACTATTTTCTTGCGCTTTGCCCAAGATTGCTAGATTTGGTCCTGGTGGTCAGTTTATTCCCACCTTAGTGACTAGAACCCCTGCCCCTTATCCCCATCGAGAGGGCGGGCAGAGCGAGCCAGGGCCCAGCCGAACCCGCAAGTAGGAAGTAACGCTTCCCAAGCATGAGAGCCTGGCGAGCCTGGTCCAAGTCCAGCATCCTCGAGACTTGTAACTTGTACTTGTATCCCTTTTCCTATTGTTTAGAGATTACTTTACAGTACGAGGACTGCTGCAAAGCACGAAACTGCCCTCGAACACATCGCCTGATGTCAACCAGACTTTGGAATCCGGACCCCAGCCTGTGTTCATCGGCACACTCCACCTGCACCCGCCGTACATATTGGCGTTGGTCTACAGAGTACGGTACCTATTCTGTAGCTACATACGGTACTTGGAACGCAGCGGCTGCAGGATTTTGGATTTGGGCGCATCGAGAAACATTGCCTTCTGGAAACATTCGAATTTGAATCCCCAGCTTGCGAGACGAAGTCCCCTCTGTACTGAGCCCCGCGCAATCTGCATAGGAATCCTGTTCGTTCTCCGTGAAGTCTGGTATCCCCACCGGGTCTTGCATCGCATATACCTGGGAAGCCAGGAGCCAGGGCAGACAGGCGCGGAAAGAACAATCGAGTCGCGACATCCTTCGGAGCAAAGCTGGACACATCTACTTACGAAAGTGCAGCGGCGTTGATCTAGAGTCGTCCAGATCTGACGAGTTGCCTAGGTACAGGTAGACTAGGTTCCAGTTCCGGCGTGGTCTATCTCTATCTCTATCGTTCGCGGGGTGTCAGACAACTCAACAACAACAACTGAATTAATTGTACAGTTAAGAACAGTGGCGACGGCGACGGTGACGGCAGCTGTGCGCAGGATTGCTGGCCTGCGGGCTCAATTGCAATTGCCATTGCCATTGCTTCAAGCGCATTATTACCGGTATCGACATCCCATGCTCCTAAACACGCTGCATAGTGGTGGAGCGAACGGCAATTTTGTCGCCTAGGGGTCCGACTTCCAAAACCTCCATGATGGAGCCACAACCCTTTCATACATCGAGACAACCCAGCACTTTCAATAACTTCGTATTCCAAGGAGAGCCACCGAGGAGTCGCGGATATACCGCGCTTTCGCAACCTGCCCAAAATGCATCTCCCCCTCGACGGCAGCCTGTAACGAATACCAGCGCCTCCCCTGAGTCTGCGCGACGACACAGGCGCTCCAATTCTCTTACTGGAATGAACCAGGGCGTGGGAAACCTGAACCGCTGGTCGAAATCAACCGTTTCCAGTACTGGCAGCCAGCCTGGCCATAATAGGAGCAATTCCGCTCGCCGTGTTTCCTTGTCTGGATCCTCCACCTTCCTACTCGGCGCCGACAGTACATCGTCCCCGAACAAATTGTATAAGAATCGTCCGACTACCGCGAACTCACACAAGTCTCAATTCCCTCGTTCGAACTTCGACTCGCCGCTGACCCTTCCGCCGATCGTTACCCTGCCGAGTTTGCAGACGTCTGTGAACAACAGCTCCTCCCCATTGACTGGCCCCGCGACACCCTCTCCCTCGACTGCTGCGATATTGTCAGCCGCTGTGCGTACGACTGTGCCGGACTACTTTGGGAGGGCGTGGGAGGAATCAACACCCCGAGCTTTTGCTTCGAACGCAGATCCGTCAGCAGGTGTACTACTTAACGGGGAAAGCAATAAGCGTTTGGCGGTAGAAGGAGGGAAGCCCCGGAGCGGCCATTCACGAAATCGTTCTCAGGCTGGGAAGGGCAGTAGTGAAAGCCCGGGGGGAGGCAGAGGCTCCTCCAAGCAACCTTCGCAGAAAGCCATGCTTTCCAAAGCTCTCCAAAAGGCTAACACAGCTGTGCTACTTGACAATGCGCAGAATTTCGAAGGCGCCATGCAGGCGTATTCGGAGGCTTGTGCGCTATTACAACAGGTGATGATTCGCAGTTCTGGTGATGAGGATAGGCGGAAACTAGAAGCAATTGTAATTCACCTTCAATCCAAAGTAGTGAATCGTTTGCTAACAGATGTAGCGCAATACATATACCAGCCGAATCAGCGAACTAAAAAAAATCACACCACAGCTCCAAGATGATGGGAGTAAAGCGTTGCCCCAACGGCCTGAAAGCGAAAGCTATAGACTTGAGGAACTACAGTTACAAGAGGATGAGGGGCCTGCGATCATCGAAACTGCCACTGTGACAAGAATTGTCAATGATCAGTCGTACATTTCGGAGCAACCTCGACCCATAACACAGCTGCCCACCAGAAGAGAGTCTTTATTACCCTCCGCGCTGGAATCAATGCAATACCGGGGCAACAATGGATTTGGTCAAAATGTGGGACGGTCAACGTCTAAATCTCCCTTGCGGGAACGCATACAGGAGACTAATATTAACCTTGCCCCACCTATGCAAAGCATGTATATGCCTCCGCCACTTTCTCCTCGTCGTCCACTGTCTCCCACCAACCATGCACCTCAAGGTCCTAATTCGAGGCAACAATCATCCAACACTTATAGCCAGACAAACCCTGGAGCTTCACCAGCAAAAGGGCATGCAAGGGCACCGAGTAATGAATCCATGTCGTGGTTAGATACTATCGACGAGTCTGGATCGGCAGCATCATCAGTTCATTCAAGGACGTCTTCCATGGGTGTAAGGAGGAAACATATTCGTGCGGCTAGTGGTGCCACAGAAGCGGAGTTTGATGCTGCATTGGATGCTGCTGTGGAGGCCGCTTATGATGAAGGATATGAGCCAATGGTTGAGCCGGAACCGAACCGGTACGATTATGATGACGATGATGAGATTGTAGCGAACGTTCGACGAAAAGTAGAGTTGGCAAAGGAGAGAGTGCGTCAGACCGAACGTGAAGCTGCAATTCAAAACGCGCGGGAGCGAGAACGAAAGCGATTGCTTCAACAAGATCAGGCACCGCGGAAGACCTTTGAAGATGAATACGAGAACGAATCAGACGAGGAGGAACGAATGCTAGAGGAGATGACCAGAGAATACGTGATGGATGATTTTGAATTTGGCCTACAGTCCAAGTCTGCATTGCCCCGGGGGTCAGACTCTAGTGAATTCTCAGGGCGGACTTGGAATAGCTCTATTGGATCAAATCCAACTACAGCCGGTACAACGCTTTCAACAGTGGCCGAAACGTCTGTTCCGCAAGTGCCTGGACTTCAGAAGAGAGTCTCTATCCACCCACCTCCTGCCCAGGGACTACCGCCACCACCACCGCAAAATTCAATACCGCAGCAATTTGTTCCCAGTTCTCAAAGCGTACGAAGCCGGCGACTTTCTGGTCAAAATGCCAAAACTTTAAAGATTGAGACCACTTCAAAGGCAACAAATGGGCCTTTAACCCAACCTCCATTGATGCCGCCGCCGAGGATTCCCGAGAATAGTTCTGTACACCCAAAGACTGCTGGATTGCCACAACAACGGCCACCTACATCTGGGCTGTCTGGCCGTCCGCCTTTTCCTCAGACTGCTCGGCAAGCCTCGTCCCCTTTTCCTGGACCAAATCCTCCGCAGGAGGTCATATCACCCCCAACACCTACCCTCACACAAACGTTTTCGAATGATAGTGATGGCTTACCACGCTCTGGCTCTCCTGGCCGTACCCAGTCTAGGACAGGACTGCGGAAAAACTTTTCCTCATCCAGCTTGAAGAACCTGAAGAGTAGAAACTTATCGGTATCGGGCATGGATGATGGGTCTGATGTCTCGCCAAATACACCAAATTCAGCCTTCAACCCAAGGGATTTAAATGGAAGAATGCCCGCCATGCCAGCATTGCCAACACCAATTGCGGCCGCCTTCAAAGATAGGATGAATGGAGCACCGACAGGGGGGTTATACCTGTTTGATGGAGATATACATTCTCCAGATAGTCCGGGTTCGCCAAATCCTCTCAGTGTCGGTGCACCTATACCTCTGGAACCTTGCCCCACCGAAATTTTACTCCGTCCCTTCTGGCTAATGCGAGCTTTCTATCAAACTATCGCCCACCCTCGTGGTGGATACATTTCTACCAAGCTCTTCGTACCACGTGATGTCTGGCGAGTCAAGGGGGTCAAGCTGAAGAATGTCGAAGACAAGATCGCGAATTGTGATTATCTCACTGCGGCTTTGATGAAGCTTGCCAAGGTTGACACATTCGATGCCGATGCCGTGCTAGAAGAAATGCAATCGTTTGAAGGCATACTAGAGCAGGTTCAAGCAACTTTGACAAAGAAACTAGGCAACGACGTTGGCGTCCAAGGCTCCGGAGGCATGTTCAAAGACGCAACTACAAATGGGGATGCGGAGACCAACAACACAGCTTCAAAATCAGGAAGCATGTCAAGCAAGTCGTCTTCATTCTCGTGGCGAAGGCTAAGGTCGAAGAACTCCGGAGTTGCTCTATCAAGTTCATATATGAACAAGTCTCCACCCACGGAGGGACCAAAGGAAGGCTTGACAATGAGCACGCTGCCGATGACATCGACAGCTTTAGCCAAAGTACGATTCGCCAAACGAGACGTCAGCGATGTACAGTTCTCTGGACCGAATGCGAACTACATGGGAGCGCTGGCAAGGCTCTTCGACGCCGCGCAAACCCTAGGTAACAACCCACCTCCCCTCTCTGACACACCACACCAACTAACATGCCTAGACCAAATCGCGCGCCAAGTCGAAGACCCCGGACTCCGCCACGCAGACAAAACCCAAGTCGGACTTGAGCTCTGCACACGGCACGCCGCCGAATTCTTCGCCTTCTACATCTGCCGCTTCGTGATGACCGACATCACCATGCTCCTCGACAAGTTCATCAAGCGCGGCAGCGAATGGGTGATGGTGTAACTCCAATTCCCCGCCAGCACACCATACCAGACCCCGACCTGTATATCCCCTCCATCTTGGACTACCTACCCCATACGACCTTCTTCCGCCATACCATACCATACCACCACCACCACCAACGACTTTCACGACATTTCTGCTTTACTGCACTTTATACTAACCACACTTTTACTTTACTGTTTTTCACTCGCTTGAGCGGGAGCGGCGCTACCTTGTTTATTTTCCCCTTCCTTTCTGTTTTTGACCCCGCGAGGCTTGTTTGATACCACCCTGATATGCACGGAACTGTTGCGGCGGCGGCGCTTGGCCGCTTTTTTGTATAGCATGGCGTCTGTAGAGAGTGGAAGTGGAGAGGGGGCCTATGTGATGAGATGAGATGTGATGTGATGGGATGTATATTGGAGATATAAGAAGGCAATGGAAATTGGTCTTCTAAGTTACTGTTTATGTTCGCTTGCTGTGATTGGGTGCGTGATGTGATTCGATTCGATGCGATTCGCCAACTGTGAGTGAGACATGTGTGGTGCCCCGGCGAGCTACTATTTATAAGGCGCGTAGGCAATCCTGAACATTGCGTCAACGGCTTGCGCCAGTCATGTGTCTTGCTACTTAGTATATGTGCCACGTCAGGCTGAAATAGGGGTCCAATGTCTCAGTATGCAGTTCACGGGGAAGCGGGAGAGAGAGCGAGACTCGCAATCTCAAAATTCGTAATTTTATTGTCTCATACCAGCGTAGGCTCTTTCACAAAGACTTTTCCTAATGTTTCATTCCGCACCCGCCAGTCAGGAGTCTACTAACACACGACACGCTTACTGCATTTTCTCATGCGTCGCCATCAAAGAACCTGTCAAATAATTAGCTGTTATAAATGTGGGAATTGGAATGGGGAAGGCTCACCAATGAAAGTAGTAACTAGACGGCTCCGGACCTGGCAGATATCCTCGGGCACCAGCCAGATCGTAGCCCCCATCTTTCGCGCAATACTGATGCTCAACTTGGCGTTCATATAGGCGTCGTCGTCTGATCGGCCGGGCGTCACGAGCTCGTAGTCGACGTAGCTGCTCTTCATTCCGTTCAGCACGTCTAACAGGAAGACACCGGTGCCGATTGTGGAGTCCTTGAAAGAGCGGATTGCAGAACTCTTGCCGCCTTTTTTGGACATTTCGTTTGCCCATTTCACCATCTCCGAGTCTGATATTTCGCGCTTGCCTAGTCGTTGTGCTAGTGCGGAAAGAGTCTCTGAGATGTCTTTGCGCATGAGTTGCCAGACGAGACCTAGAGTTAGAGTGCGTTGCCCATCTGTGATATCGGCTCCCTGGACACCGACCAGCGAGAAACGGTTTTGCTTGCCGAGCTCGATGGCATAGTTGGTGTTCTCGACAGCCTTGAATCTTGACATCTCATTCCCGTTTGCGGGTGCTTTGTTCACATGACGCCAGTTTACAGATCCCTTTACTACCTTGTCATAGGCTTGAAGAAGAATCTGACCATCCCGTAAATCGTCGTATAGAGAATTAACAGCGGGTTGGACATCGAGACTGTTGAGCCACAGAGTGAAAACTCTGGCTTCTCGCTCACCCTCCGCATCGAAATCATCAACTTGGAGTTTCTCCTCTTCGGTGATGGGATCTAAAGCAGGGTGGGTATTGAACAAGTTTGCAACGAACGCCAAGTTCAGCTTTGGGTTTCCGGCTACAAGGGACGTTGGCGTCAAAAACTTTCGGCATCCAAGGGCATCTGCATTTTGCAACACTTGCTCTGCTCTTTGTAAGAGATCTCGTGTTTGCAGAGGACCACGGTCACAGGTATCAGGCGCAATCTGGGCAAGCAGGACAGTGTAGTTCTCCGCATCCTTTACGTCAGACGAGAAATTTGCAACTCTGGGAATTATTAGCCAAATTATACCACTGCTTTCCACCTAACGTACCTGCGAGGCCAGCCTGCTGCCTTCAGGTGATAGTTGACCCATCTGAGCAAAATTTTCTCCGGGGGTAATCTCAAAAACTGCTCCAGGGTCTCATCTTCGTCTAGAAGTCTGTATAACTCCGGGTGCAATTTGATATCAATCTTTCCCAATAGACCTCTTCGGATGACCTGCCAGATCAGACCCAATATAAGATGCTCTCGAACTTCAATGATATCCCCACTTCCAATATTCACAACAGAGCAGCCAATACCCTTTGCGGATTCAATAACAATGTTGTTGTTCTCCGTCATGTGGAATGCATTGAGCTTCTTGATTTTTCGTCCCTCGCGATTGAGCACACGCTCGTCGATTGTATCTGGGACCGAGTCGTTAATGAGCTTCGCCAACACCAGTCCGTCCTTGCACTCGTCAAACATTTCAAAGGTGTCTGTTGGGAATGGCAGGCGCGATCCAATGTCCGGATCACCGGCCAGAACAGCGTTGATATGACGTGTGAATTCCGTTCTCTCGTCCTCGTTAATGGTATGGGTGACGTTCGATGATGATCCTTGGACCTGAATTCGTCCGCTGACGCTTCCTTTGGAGGCATGTCCACCACCTGTCTGTTGAGAGACCATTCCTCCGCGTGCCGGGGATTGAGGGCCAGTCGACATGCGCTGCTGGGCGGGAGAGGATTCGCGGAGCTTCGATACGAGCTGAAAGGTGGTGTTAGTTACGGACTCGGTGTATATTCCTTCATATTCAGCTTACTCCAACGTAGTCATCCAGCTCCACCCTCCTCGAGGAGTCGAGCTCGACTTCCTTCAGGGCCTGTCTGACGACATCGTATGGCTGTCTCTCGCTTGTCTGGGTCGCCTTGATAGCCGTAGCCTCGTCGATGTATCCTTTGTCGTCGATATCGAGTTTGCGGAAGGCATCTTGCAAGCCAAAGATCTCGTCTTGCTTGAATTGAGGATACTTCCTGCGGCGCAAGTGTTAGGAGCGTGGTAAATCTGCATGCACATGCTTGTTCAGAAAGCCAGACCTACCTCTGAAGCTTGATCACGTTCATGATTGCGGGCTACGCAGGAATGCAGAAATGGTTGTGAGGCTCAAAAGGAAGTTGTTATAGTTGATCGGTCGTGAAGAGGGGCAGTCGCATCAAGGCAGTCGCAGTGGGGTGTTCGCATAAATTGACGGTCGCGAAGTGAATGCAGAAAGATTGCAGGCAACCAGGAATACTTAATGCTCGTTGTCGTCGGGCCTTGAAGGAAAGGAAAGTATGACTTGAAGAGAGGGCAGGAAGGGCAGGAAGACAGGGAACTTCGTTGGACTTGCTGCCACTCTGCCACTGCCACTGCCACTGCTCAAACCCCGCCACGATTTCGTCAGCCGCCAAGCCTTCCACTTCCCTTCCAATTTGCGTAATTTTGTACATGCCAGCCCTGCTCATCCCATCCAAGGACCGCAACTCTCTATTGTCTTCCAGCAGCGCAGCGCAAGACGCTTCATCCGACAGCCTCTTCGCATTCGTACTCCAGATACAGATACAGATACTGTACCTGTACACTATTACCCGTCGGCCCAGGCAACTAAATCCGTAGGGCCCATCCAGTAGAACCACACCCAAAAGCTGGAGCCTCCTCCTCTCGACTAGCTGACGACGACAAAATCCTTCCAACACCGAGTCGCTCCTGTTTAGGCTGCTGTTTGAGGAAGCGGTTTGTGCAATGGCCTCTACAGCCGAGTTGGACCACGTCAAGAAGGTCTGGGTTTCGTGAGTGCAAAATAGACTACCTTACTACGGCAATAGACGTTGACTTGGACATGAAGGATGCAGGGGAAGAGCCCTATTTACGAGTAGGTGACATGATCTCGATTCCGATATACCTCTACCTGTAACTCAACTTGCACCATCATTCTCAATCCATCATGTACTTTTAGTCAAGCGCCCCAGAAGAGTTCATTCTAACGCGGACTGCCTACAGCTTCCTGCTCTCCGAGGTGGAAATCGTGTCGGCCACAAAAGGAACCGTCACATCGCGTCTCAAGCTCGGCTCAAACCATGTAAACAGCAGAGGGACAATCCACGGGGCAGTGAGTGCTGCGCTCGTAGACTGGAGTGGCGGGCTGGCAATTGCTTCTCACGGCCTCGAGAAGACAGGCGCCAGTATAGACATCCACGTCACATACATTGGGACGGCCAATGTTCAGGATACAATTGAGATTGAGGCCACTGCGAATAAGGTTGGACGGTTGGTGGCTTTCACTACCATTCGGATATACAAGCTTGTGGATGGGAAGCCTGGACCGATGGTCGCTACTGCGTCGCACACCAAGTATATCCAACAGGCGCAGGCCAAGCCGTGAGGCAAGTTTGCAGTTGTGTTGAACACCACAATGTCCTGGATACATTGAGTATCTTGCCAGAGCCGACAAGAAACACATGTTTCGCTTTAGAGGAGATATCCAGGCTCGAAGCTCTCAAGCTGGGACATCTGCCTGTTTCAAACCCAATTTTCTCAATCTTTACCTACGCCATCTTCTTTGAGCCTGGCAAAGTCATCACTCTCTTTGAATGCTCGGGCTCACTCGGATGGCGGAGAGCAAACTCCTTTGCTATAGCTTTAGATGCCCGTCCATTGACAATAACAATGCCACGGGCAATTTGCGAAGGTAGACATACAATCAGACTTAGAAATAGAAACAGATCACATCAACTCATCGTTCTTCCAAGACTGATCATAAGATCCCCCAATGCCTAATAAGTTAACCTCAAACTGTGATCAGTTGAAGAAAGAATAGGGGGCCCAGCCGAAAACGAGAAATTTGTCGCTTGTGAAAAGTCGAGAAAATTTCCTACTTCGTCATACAAAACAAAAAACAAAGACCCTTACCATACAACACCACAACACAAAACATAAAACCTCCATTTGCGATTCAGAAAATATGGAGACGGATACTTGTAAAATCTGCTCGCAGGAGCTGAAGATCGTGCTCGAGCCTGATGATTTCGACGAGGCTACTTCGGCGGCTGTGGGTGGTGCGGGGGAGGTTGCGCCTGATGATCTGCTGCTGGCGTGTGGATGCCATTTTCATTGGTGAGGAGGGCTTATTTCTTTGGTTGTTTTGATGATGCTGTTTTTATTGTTATTGGGCTTTTTGTTTGCGTG
>QGMK01001096.1:0-13244 GCA_007825345.1 Lachnellula suecica
GATACTAAGGTGGAAGTAGATGCGGGTTGAAGGTGGAGGTGGAGGTGGAGGTGGAGAAAGGAACATTCGAATTTTGGTTTATTAATTCACAAGAAGCGCGGGAAATGTAGATATGTAGGGGTCGTCAAAGAGGGATCTTCAATTTCACAACGATGTATATGTGCGGCATCTCAACTCTGATGCTGATGCTGGTATCCTATCAAAACGCCTTCCCAATGCTTATGCCATGCCCATCAAATGCAGTTCGAAAGAGTGAGAGTTTCATTATACCATAAAAGATTCACCGCAACCGCATTGCTCCTCTGTATTCTGTTAGAGGATGGCGCAAGAATTTAGCAATTGGGATGACTTACTTATGTTTGGATTTCTAAACACAAATCTCTGGTTCAGTTTATCCTCCACCCAATCCATCTCACTTCCAATTATGCTGAATAGCGCCTTGCTATCAATAAGTACCTTCACGCCGTCCTGCTCTACCGTCTCGTCGAACGTCCCGGGCTTCTCCACGTATTCTAAGTGGTATGCCAACCCACTACACCCCCGATTTCGGACGCCAACTTTGATGAGCTTCGGTTCCGGCTGGTTGAGCATTGCTCGTAGTTGGTTCACCGCCCCTGGTGTCAGGTTCATAGCTGCCTTTCTCGCTCTCAGTTTCGGCCTCGGCTTGGCTCGAGTTTGCGCCGACGGCGCTGTAGGCTTGGATTGTTGTGCTTCTTGTTCCGTCACACTGATGCTAGACTTTTCCTCCGCCGGAGCTTCTAACCCGACTTCGTATTGCCCTGTAAGCTTCGGAGGGCGTGTCTCGTTGACTTGTGGTATGGAGCCGGCAATGGATGTATCGGGTATTCCCGCATTTCGGGGAGGAGGCGGTTGAGAATTTAGAGTGTATGGCTGGTATGCGGTGCTCGTTTGCATCTTTCGTTTCGAGGACATCCGCGAGGCGTTTGTGGAGGAGAAGGAGCGCAGGACATGTTGGCAGGGCCTCAGGGAGGAGGCTGTTGGTGTGGAGGCAAATCTGAAGACAAAGCTCGTCGATGATGTCAACGGTGCAAGAACTCGCTGTGCTGCCATATTGGCGGTGGTATGTAGGGTTTGGAATGTAGGAACCAAAGCGAGGAGGAGGAAGACCTGATTAATAGACGTTGTATAAGGGTATGAGTGAGTTGGCGCAGGACAAAGAGAAGCGTATGTTTATAAATGGTGCCACATTCGGGACTGGTTGTCGGCTCACCCATACGGTGTCGGCCAATCACAGGCTTTCCATTTCCAAGCGGAGAATAAGCACAGTGAATAAATGACGTTCATAAAAAGTCGCAGCTTAACTCAACATTTATGCTTTACGTCGGGAAAGATCGAAAAGCCTCTTATATGGAAGAATGCAGATGGATAGATGATAGATTGGAAAGCTGCCTTACTTGGGACAGAAGCCAAAATGTGAGTTCGCAGCATCGGCCGCTAGCCCATGATCGGCTTCGGTTCTAGCTGCCTTCCCTGTCCCATTATGTGGGGCGGACCGCCGCACTTACGAAGTGCGAGTCCCCTTCAACAATAGCTGGAGTTCATCCACTCGACCCGACCAGAATTGTTTACATACGGCGAGAACCTGTTCTTTCCCTTTCCGGCGGCCCTCGCTCTCTCCCAATCTGCTGCCATGAAGAATGGAGCCTTCGCCTCTTACACAACAAGCCCGACCTGAGGTGTTCCAGCAGAAGATAGTGGAGCTTTACGAGGCCTTGTTCAAGGTGGGGAGCAGATCATACTTTATACCTGAGAAATGCCTCTGAGCTAATCTGCCAGCAGGATGAGGACGACAACGAGAAATCAGAGGGCTTCTGGCGGGAGTTCTTCTTGTTGCGCCCCGACAAGGCCACCTTGCAGCGCATTCTGGACGAGTTGAGCCCAAACGATCTCCTGCATCTACAGGTACGAGGCTGTATTAATCGAGCGGGATGGCAGACCTGATATATGTGTAGGCGCAAACACGGCAGCTATTTTTGAGAGCAGTAGGGTGCATTAAAGCAGGAAGTGCTCCGGCAGATGCTCATGCTCTTGATGTAAGATGCGGGCATCCCTTGATACGACGCGAGGCTGACAAGGAAGACCGTGACAGCCTTTTTGGTTTCAGTGCTATCAAAGAAATACAACAACGCCAGCTCCGATATAATAAATGTCCTTGCAGGACTGGACGAGGTTGATGCCGTCTTCACGGACTTTGTTGCTGCGCTGGACGTAACAATTAAAATAGGGAGAACGTGTAGGTGAAGCTAAGGGAGATGGTTGACAAGTATACTGACACGATTCCAGTGGATATTCGACAAAAAGCTATTGAAGTGGCTCTCGCTGTTGTCTCCGGCGCATATCAAACGAGTCTTCTTTCGTACTTCACACACCGCGATCTATTTCCTTCTCTTATGAAAGTGAGTGCTCCCTTTGCGCTTCCTCAGAGCGCATTCTGATTTGGCGTAGTTTATACAAGATTCCGATACCACATCAGAAGCATTTGAACCTTTCACACTTCTTGGCCTATTAGCAAATTACAACAAATTCGAATCTCAAAATCCCTACCGTTTACGACTTGATGATTTCGTCAATGAGGGAACAATACAGAAGATAATAAGATCTGTCGGACATACATGCACAACTGCTCGGGGGAAATATGTGGCTATTCAGGAGGATCTTCCAGAAGGATGGACACTCAGCAATACACTGAATATGATAGGGCTGGGTGCAATTGCTCCTGGTGCGAAGAATGCTCCTCCAACCATTGATCCTGAGCTCGCAAAAGAGATGTTTGCAAAATTGTACGTAGACCAAGATCTTGCAATAATCAAACTAACGATGGCACAGACCTGGGACCGAAGCTGCTGTTCTGCTAGCGACATACGATTTTGCGCATGCAAATAAGCTGTTCTGCTTTAACTTCGTGTCATTGCCAGCGGAGAAAGGCGCTGAAGCTCCTATTGGCGCCTTCGTCTCCCTCACATCATACCTACTACAACATGCCCACTCCTCGTTCCGAACAAGTCTATATTCTCACCTCAATCTTCTCATCTTGAGGCTCTTGATAGAAGACCAGGTGCTGTGCAAGAAGATATGTAGTGATGAGAGCAAAATGTCAGTCAGATTATGTCGACAACGATCACCATATCTACCTCCAGTGAGGGGTGATCGAATGCTTGCGGCCAGCATCTTAGACACTATGATTGATGGGATCAACCACAACCTTCGACGACGCCTCGATGTTGACTTTTACATCCTCTGTGTTGGAATTATTCTTCGACTTATTTCTCACCTCTCTCGTTCTCGAACTCGCCTTACTTATCACTGGTCAGAGTTATTCAGGTCCCTCCTAGCTCTTGTACGATTCCTCACCACCTACACTACCGACCTGAAACATTTGAACAACATCAACACCCTTCTTGACGACCTTGTCAATTTAATTGCTCTATCCCTCTCTGCAGGAGAGGCATTTCTCCCAGGCCCGGCAGCCTACGACGATCTGTTTTACAAGCTCGTTGAAACTGGTGAGGTCTTGATCAAATTCCGAGATAATTATGAGCTTGGGAAGAGTTCAACGAGTTCCATAGACACGCTTATCAGTGTGAATACGCATTACAAACAGCTTTTGGAAGACGGAGCTTCGGGAAGAAGAGGGAAACAATTGACAAATGCTCAAGTATCGGGAGTGATCAAGCAGGGCTATGAGACTCTGAGTATTCAAGCCAAGGAAGGGCTGGACAGCTGGGACAAGTACCGTGAAGCGGACAAGAAGACGTTTTTGAAGAAAATGTCGAGGACGACGGTCGCAGATGTCAAGGACCTTATTAATGAAACCTGAAGAGATTACGATCACGGCTGCTACATGTATCATTAGAACAGGATAAACACCTATGGCTTTGGCCAAATATACTTACGCCAAGAGGTACTTACACATGCAAAACGTGAGGTGACATCGCCTAATCCTATTCCTGGGGAAGCTTCTACCGCGCTGTAGGAGGAGCACTTGGCTCAGGCTGGCGGTAAGTAAGTGGCCTGGGGGCACGGCGCTTGCAGATGCGAGCCTACCTTAACTCATTGCCAATCAGACGGGACCCGAAGAAGAAGCGTGAAACTGGAAACTTCGTCGGCGAACAGCAAAGACACCCGGGTGTATCCGATTATGACTCCCAACCGCTGGCATATTCTCAGGACAGCCACAATGATCACCTCCAACTATTTCTAGGTTCAGACGAAAGACCGTTGGGAGATCTTGGAGTGACGGGGATTAATACAGGTTTCAAGATGGGACGGGAAGGACCCTGAATTAAGCGATTGGGCTTTATGAGCCGACGCACAACCTTGTTTGTACCTTCGTACCTTCTGTTCTTTCAAGCTTCACCTCATCAATCCACATCGCGGTACCTGCTTTCAAAGGTGGAAACCAGGGTAAATAAATAATAATGGGCGGGGGGACTAGTGCACAGTGCACAGTGCACAGCCTCCTCTACGGTATTCTCTTTAGCTTCCATGTCGTCAGTATGCATCGGCGTTGCTCCTGTTTCTCTGAATCACGAGCATCGTTCTTTCCACACGGCCAGCGATGATCGTCCGCAGCCTGCGCTGGACGAATAAAGAAGGGCCAGTCCTCTCGCCGGAAGGCGACTTCTTTGAAAAGATGGACACCATCAAAGTATCGCACCGCTCCCCTCGGTGTCCCCTTGCAAAAGATCCAACTGGTATTGGTATATGATCGCTCTGCCCCATTGAAGCATCTCATTCTCGCCAATCCTCAATATCAGAATCTTTGCAAGTCAATTTTGGGAGCAACAACCGCCACTTCTACTTCCACGCACTCTTACCCAGTATCTGCACCAGCACTTAGTGAGATCGTAGGCCCTCAACGCACAAAGAGCCGCCTCAGCTGCGATTTCAGTCCCGCCGCCGCTCAAAGAACGACTGGCTGTCAGCCCCCCTCGCCCGCTCGCCTATTTCGGGAGTGCGCCTACAGCCACAAGGAGATCGAGTCAACACCAGGACTTCGAAAATAGGCGCATGACAAGGAATCTGCGAGACTGGAAACAAAGCGCTCTTTGTTTCGGATTTTCCGAGACTTCCTCGAGTCTCTCGGGCCTGCGTACTGGGCCGCGAGTTCTTTCATAAGGGTACGCGGTTCCACTTTTCCTCCTTCTGAACCTCTCTTCACACGACTTATACAACTTCGATTCACCTATTCCAATTCACACCTTTACTGTTGTACTCTCTTAATATTCATTTCTCCGCGAGAAACTTCCCTCGACAATATTAGTCATTCCTATACATGACCTATTGTCATTAATTGTTCTCGTTGAATCATCAATTTTTTAATGCGCCTCCCCAATTAATATCAATTTATCACTACTGTCTCATTTGCTGCGCAAAAACCTCACGACAGAAGAGAACATACAAATACTAAGATACTCTCGTTAGCCTGAATTAGACAGTCCTCATCATCACATACAGAGATGTCTTCCGCAAGAAGCCAAGGCGTTCCCGCCATCCCCAAGAGTCTCGACGCAGGCAGTTACGAGATGCGGGACTACAGCTCAGATCGAGATGCACTACCAGCACCAGCTCCTAATACAGTACCATCCTACACACCTTACTTAGGGCTACAAGCACGATTATCTCAAGTATGGATCAACCGATGGACGGTCCTCTTACTCCTGATCATCGCTCGCCTCCTCCTAGCCATCTCATCCATCAACCGCGACGTCGCCTCCGCCAAAGCAGAAGCTCTGTCAGCCTGTACGAATGTCGAGAATCTTGGCAGCGCCATGGCTTCTATGCCTCATTATCTCTCCGCCGGTGTCAATGCTCTCGCCGCTGATGGTGTCACCAAAGCTGTCAACACGCTCATGGATATGCTGCTGCTCAGCATTACTGGAATTGAAGAGATCGTCTTGTTTGTCATCAACATGATGACTTCTACCTACGTCTGCCTGATCACTTTGGCTGTCGCAGGGAGTCTCCACGCTGCCATCTCCATGATCGAGGAGGTCGGCGATGCCATGAACAAGTCCATCAACAGCATCACAGGCGAGATTGGAACAGACGTCACTTCTTTCACCAACACGCTCAACGACTTCCTCAAAGCTCTCAGTATCCCAGCCGGCTTATTTGGTGGATCTAAGAGCCCGCCTCAGATCAATATCACGAGTCAGCTTGCCTCTTTGAACGACATTCAAATCGACCCTACCAAGCTGGATGCGGATCTGACGAAGCTCAACGCCTCGATCCCAACATTCGCGGAGGTCCAAAACTTCACAAACAATGTGATTCGAACTCCCTTTGAGGCTGTCAAGAACCTCATCAACTCATCTTATTCTGGCTACACCTTTGACCAGTCTGTTTTCCCTGTTGCCCAGAAGAAAGCTTTGACATTCTGCTCGGATAACAGTGCTGTCAACGACTTCTTCACGGAAATCGTCAAGGCCATCTATACTGCCCGCACTGTCTTCCTGGTTATCCTTCTTCTGGCAGCAATTTTGGTCTGCATTCCTATGGCGTGGTTGGAAATTCGTCGCTGGCGCACAATGAAGCAGCGATCTCTTCTACTTCAGCAGCATGCTTTTGACCCCATGGATGTCATCTATATCGCGTCCCGACCATACACAACAACAGCCGGCATCAAAATCTCCTCAAAGTTCAACTCCCACAAAAAACAAGTCCTTTTCCGTTGGTTTGTCGCATACGCTACTTCGATTCCTGCGCTGTTTCTTTTGGCTTTGGGCTTGGCTGGTCTCTTTAGCTGTCTTTGTCAGTACGTCATTTTGAGGCTCATTGAAAAGGAAGTGCCAAAGATTGCACACGAGGTTGGAGATTTTTCGGCGAATGTCGTCGCTACGCTCAATAATGCTTCGACAGAATGGACTGTGGATGCAAATGGTGTCATCAACAGCACAAATGTCAAGCTGAACGATGATCTATTTGGCTGGGTCAACACTTCCACCACCGCAGTTAACAGTACTCTCACCGCCTTCACCGACGAAATGAATAAGGCACTGAACGACACCTTCGGTGGCACAATCCTCTACGGTCCCATTGAAGGAGTCATGAACTGCCTCGTCGGACTCAAAGTAGCTGGTATCCAGAAAGGCCTCACATGGGTTCACGACAACGCGCACATCACCCTCCCGGAATTCCGCCCCGACGTATTCTCCCTAGGCGCAGCAGCCAGCCTCACCAACTCAAGCGCAGACGACTCCTTTCTATCCAGCCCGGGCGCCGTAGCCGCAGACGACATAACCGGCGCCGTCGTCAAAGTCACAGACGCCCTCTCAGACGGCATCCGCACCGAAGCCCTCATCTCCACCGCCATCCTGGTGGCCTGGCTCCTCATCATGCTCATCGGTGCCGGCCGCTGCCTTGTTGCACTGCTGAAGCGCGACAAGACTCGCGGGGAAGGCTTCACTGGCGACGCCAGAGCGCCTTTATCTCCGCGCGGCGCAAATCGCAATAATGAGGCAACATTCCCCGAGTTTGGAGGCCCAGTGAGCTCTGTGCATCCAACCAAGAGCCACGACGAGCTTTTCTCTGGCTCGGAGTATGACGAGAAGATGGGGATGGGAGCTGTGGGCCGCCGGAGCGTGGAGGCGAATATCAGGCCTGGGCACGACAGAAGCAGCAGCTACGGGCATCTGTTCAACGGGGATGCCAAGAGATGAAATTATTTCCGCCATGCGTTGCGTTCTTTCCGGAGTTACTTTTGTTTTCTAGACTGGGGATCGGAGTTCTTTGGGATACCCTACAGACATTCTTCAAGTCTGGTCGTTTGCTTGTTATAAATTCGAAGTCCGCTCCTTTATGATCAGAAAGCTGGACAGGAGATAAGGGAAGGCGGATATATTTTTTTGGCAGTGGAGATGTTCATTGGGGTTGTATTTGGTGGTAGCTGAATGGAAGCAAGCTTATTATAGGTAGTTGATAGGATACGGAATGGATATTTATGAAGCTGTCATTTTTTGGTGCTTTGATTTGGAGTGATGATGTGCTTGAAGTGGTATGTGGCGAAGTTTCTCCCAGCTTTTGGACTGAATCACTTTCCACGCTGAAGTTTGCTTGAGGTTTGGCTTGTTGTTGGATACTTGGCGGTTGGCCAGCTTCAAGTGAAGTCTTACATAATGAGCCATTTTGCGTCTGTTTTCTTGAATCGAAGACCATGTACACTAATCGCGAACGGAACTGCCAAAGGGAGCTCTGAATTGGGAGAGCTGGTGGAAGCCTCGACAAAAAGTTATTAAGCCAGCCTGAGAAATTCGGAAGAACATGTCAGTCCATCCACGGAACAATGCTCTTCTTTAACACCAATGCTTCAACACTGTCTTTCAACTCGCCTTCATCGTTGAGTGTCTGTGCTTTCTGCGGAATTTGAGATACCGCGCGGAAGTTCGACTGCGTTGTTCATGTCCAGAGTAGTCGCGGCTGTTCAGCTGGGCAAGAGCGGCTGGACTTGAATCGAGGTAGGTATGCTCTTGCACATCTTCGTGCCGTATCCGCATTACGGAAGTTTGAGAGTCGACAAGTTAGATGGCGGGAGCTGCAATCTGCCGATACCCCCTGCGTTGCTTTCACCCATAATATTGTCACCCCTTGCTTCCAAGGCAACCATGACGATCATCTTCCAGGGTCAATTCTCTCTTTCTCAATCTCTCCCAAATCAAGTCGAATAAGTCACGAATACCAGCGGAATGATCTCAAGTTCCCCAAGTAAGCCCCCGGAGCTCTCAAGCCCAACGACTCGTTTGCAGCAGCAGAGTATGAAACTGCAAGACACAAGAATTGTAGTCAAGACTTTTGGAATGGCTGGCCTCAGTACGTCTATGGCTACCCTCAGTACGTCTACGAACTTCGGGGACCTGCCTTTCGAAGTACGCATAGCGATTTGGGAGCTTGCCTCTTATCATGGGAGAAACATCGTTGTTTGGGCAAAACTTAACTCAGGCACAGCCAAGTTTGACCAAGACTCCAGAACGAGGGATAAGATGTTCAAGTTTACGACTACCGCGCCTCCGCCAGCAGTATTACATGTCTGCAACGAGTCTCGAATTCAAGGCCTGAAACATTATCATCTGGTACTGGACAGAGAAGTTGACATAGACAACGAGACAATGAACATCCTGGGCATGGCGAGCCGAGAAGATGCGAGCCCCTTCCGCATCTCCCACCCAGCCCATGTTTACATTAATTTTGAAGTCGATTGCCTCATCCCAAGGATCATGTCCCTCTTGCTTCCCATTGCTCTCAACGATATACTCCGACACCCCATCAGAAAAATAGCCCTCTCTACCTCAAGCATAAAGCGCTTCGTGTCTCCGAAAGTTTTCAAGGCTTCTCACGTCAAAGAAATCCTGCTATACCACTGCTACGATATTCCAAAACGTGCCCGCGATTTTCAATTCGAAGCGGCTGACGAGGGAAAACTTGATCGACAGCTCTTCCCCGCCGGAGACAAGGATCTTTTACGTGCCCACAAACAGCTCCAGAATATTTTAGATAGAACTGAAATGGAATTTGAATATGAGCTGAAAAGAGAGTCAGAAAGACGAGCATGCATCAACGGTGGTTCCGGAGAGGTCAGCAAGCTTCAATGGGAACGTCCAGTTGTTAAAATTAGGCAACTTCGCTGGAGCATGCCGCCGTCTTGACACAAGCAATGAGATGCGAGCCGATTGGTTCCTGGATGGTCTGGAAGACCGAGCAATGAGTACAGAAAACAATCCGTGGAGGGGTAATTTGGTCTGCATATGCATTGAGCATATTCATGAGATTGTCGCTTCTTCGATGTAGATTTGAACGAGATATAAGAGCAAAGATATACAAACAAGTTGCTAGGTTGAGTATGCCAACATAGACTTCTAGATCAATAGCAGAAAGCTCCTGCTCCACTCCCAGAATATTTCTCCGGTTTCGAAAGGAGAAGCCGCAGCCTTCACTCGACTCACTTCCCTGCACCTTCCCGTGTCACACAGCACATATCGATGAGCAAACTCTTTACCATCTCCTCCTGGAAGTCTCCTCTGCCATTTCTGTCATGATCACTTGATCCGAAGGCACAAAGAAGAGCACCCTGCTCAGCAGTAAGTCCCGAAGCTCAAGTGTTGCTTTACCACGAAACTGACACCCGCAGCCAGCCTGCTCAAAACACCACTATGGCTCCTTCCCCACCAGCTCATTCCATTTCTTTCCGCAACAGCATCCCCGCAACTTTTCCATGCGGGAGCGCCTTCGCGGTCACCGCCACGGACGATTGTCCGCCTCAAAAACCTAGATGTTTCAAGTTCATCACCTCCAGCCATCTTACACACATGCCGCATATCCCGCGTCGAAGGGCTGAAGCACTATGAGCTTGCTTCTGACCGGAGACGTTCGATTTACGACAAATACTATCTTGGCACAACGCCGTGCTCGGTTGTGTGTGTATCAGCACATATACGTGAGTTTTGACACGGATTGAGTGTTTCCCATGCGCTGGTTTGAGTTCTGCGGTGCAGCCCTGGATGATTCGGCATGGAATGCTATGCAGATAATTGCGATTGGTAAGTGGAGTGGGATGATATCACGCATGCCGTTTTCGCGAAAGTTTTAAGGGGCTCTGGTAACATCCTGGTGCCGGTCTTAATGTATGAGACGGTGCCGTGTGGTTGTGAGCAAGGCGTCGAGTATGAGGGTGTTGAGAGGGGCACTTTGGGAGGCGGTAGAGGGGTCATATAAAGGGTTGGAATTGAGAGGGACTTGGAGGAGTATGAGGGAAAGGTGCGGGGGAGGGAGGTGCTTGGAGCGGGGTTCGGAGGAAGAGAAAGGGGTGTGCCTTGGATACGTCCTGCTGTGAAACCGGTTCGTATACTCGAGAATTTGGGCAACAAGAAAGAAGAGGCTACGTGATCTGTCTTTGGACAACACGCAGAGGGGGATGAGGGAAGGCACAAAAAGCTCCAAAGTGGGTGAAGTATTTACTGGAGTAGTTTGACTTCCTGGGATCTTTTGAATATGGGGGATAATACGAAAATAAGAGTCGAAAGAGCAGTGGTATGGCTGGTTCTGTAGCCGGAAGCACACAGGACTTTTATGTTTTCAGGACTTTAATACAAAGAGAAGGAGGTTGAGGAGATGAGTATCATAGATTATAAGCATCTGTTTGTGTACTCTAGTTCGCTAATCGTCCTCTGGACCTCCATTCTGTAAAGGAGAGACGTCTTGTCATCTGGAGGAGTTTGCTGCTCTGGACTCCTTGAATGAGTACTTCAAGATCGAGCCCAACCCACTGGCTACTCTCAAAGATGACGGTAGTCGCTGCCTGCGAGGTGAGGGGGTCACGAGCGGCGAGTCCCTGCCTTGGGAGTCTCCAAATGACTTCCAAAAAGAAAAGGCAATGATATTTGGTCCAGCCGGGGGCAAGCATTTCTGCCATACGAATTGTAGACCTGTTCCCAGTAGTGAGATGGCACTTGCCAAGTTAGAGGAGAGACCAGAGTTTGTGACATGAGTTGGGGAATTTTGTTATATTTATTCATTGGGTCGTCCATAATCTACATCGTGCAAGAGCAAGGCCAACTTTGCAAGCATTAGTCTAAAGTCCCTGTCCCTGTCCCCGTGCCTGCAACCTCTCTAGCATACCCTTGGGACTTTCCTTTGCCTGATCTTTCTTCTCCACCTAAGCTTCACATACGTCCTACTGGATGTTAGATGTATCCCTTCCTCATCAAGTGGCTACGATTTGATGCTAATGCAGATTGCATTAACATCTACGTTCGTCCATTTCGGCTCCGGAATATGTTTCCATGTGAAACCACCCGCCTTTCGTAGGACTAGGTTAAGTTTATACATGTACCACTTTTCTTGCCACATAGCGTAGACCTTCTCCGAAATGTCTTCGACGACTTCTTCTGAACCAGGCCATAGCTCCTCCGATGCCCAACAACATGCTTTGGCAGTGAGTAATTCGTATCCAGTCCTGTGCGGTTTACCAAATGGTGTATTCAACACCCGCTCCGTCTTATATAGGGAAATTTCGGTGAAGATGTTGCCATTGAAAATTGCCTCAAAGTTCCAGTAGAATAGTGAGATTATGTTGAGCGCAATTTTCTGAATTGGTTGTTCGGCAATTTCTTCGAGAGCTTGGTCGGACCAGATTCCCATGAGAAAAATTCGGTCAACTTGGTAGTTAACGTAGATATGGGGGGGCGTCCAAAGTTCTGAGATCCCGAGGTTGAATTCTGTTTCAAAGGAGAGATGATAGTGATTCAAGCCTTTTTTTCTGGATTCTTGGCACGCGTGAAGAACAGCTGTAGAAGAATGCTATGTTAGCCTGCTGCTATATCTTTGTGCTTGCTTTGGGAGATATTGGTAAAGCAATCGCTGCTCAATGACTTACCAGGTGGTGACGCATTGGTGGTGTATTTGAAGATGTCGTATGCTCCTCCAGCCGCCACAGATATCCTGTAAGCCCAGAGGCCAACGTTCCTCTCATGACAACTGGTCCATCCCCATATCATGGCCCGGATCTCGACAGGCAGCTTCCCAAAACAGGTGAATGTGCGCTCTGCAATGGGGACATAGTTGGCATCAACCGCGTGGCTCGTGGAGCCGGGATCGTCGTTATTGTCGGTATCGTTGACCTCGTTGGCATCATGGACGTGGTCAACATCGTCGAGAGCATTGACAACGTCGCCAGTGCTGCTTGAATCCATCGTGAATGGCTTCGATGCGACCTTTGAATGAATTAGCGTCTGGAAGGAATCCCATCTCACAAGAATGCGGAGACTCACCAGAGGATTGTCTCCTTTCTGAAGTATTCTTCCAGCTGTGGTAGTCCGAGGCGCTCAGAAGAGGTGCGCGAAAGGTTGAAGGGACGGGAGGGAGGCTCCGCGTGAGGCTCAAGTTGAGGGCTTTGCGATGTCGAAATTAAGTTGCGGGGAAGAGTTCAGACGAGGCAAGCAAAGAACGGCAGAAAGTCCCGTGCCTTCCTTATTTTGCAGATTCGTGTTTTGCAACATTCACTCCAAAGAGCCGAGCAGTGGAAGCGCGTTGAAGGTCAGCCAGCACCCGCCAACTTTTGGGGTATGATTTGCGAAGAAAAATAGCCAGGCATGGAGAAGGCATCTCAGAACCAACAAGAAAGAATAGACACCATAAATAACCATGTATAATGGCTTGCAAATAGAATATTTCTTCAAGCATATCAAATATAACCACAAAACCAAGCGCTCAGTCAAATTCAATCCTCTTAC
>QGMK01001097.1:0-13240 GCA_007825345.1 Lachnellula suecica
AGTACGGAGGTGGGTGCTGTGCACAGCATGTTGGCGGACTAACTGTGTTGAATTGTGATCTGGTGGAGGTTCAGGTATGGGTCGATGTTGATAAAGCTTCAGATCTTGGCGCGGAGAAGACGCGCTTAGGCGGCTGTTGGCAAATCAGAGGTGGCTCGTGCTAACAGTGCTCCTACGACGTCCGTAATACGACCACTCCCTCTTTGTATGACCCATTGCCCTGTGGCGCCTCAATGTTTGAGCTCACAGCTTTTCTGGTTAATCTATAACTTGCTTGCTAAAGATTTCGAAAATCTCTCGCTTCAGTGTTGCCTTTCCCATGTTTGGAGATGTTTACAGAATCATATCTACATGTGATTCTTTTTACCATGCAAATATTCAATATTGGCCCAGTCAGCCCGACTGCGTATGAAAACACATCTGACTTATAATTTTGCTTCCCATTAACGAAATTGGAATATGTCAAAGATTTATTTCGGGTATTGTACAATCAAACTTCAGCACTCCTGAGTCCTTTCGCTGCCCGTTTCGCGCACCTTGGTTTTGAATCCCAGCTTCTCCTTGACTCTATGTATCAACGGCTCTTTCGCTTCTTCGGCTTTATATAATGGTTTATGCTCTTCGCTCACATCATGCGTCCCATCATAGTCAACGTGGACGAACGCTCGTTCAACATCTGCAAGACCTAGTTCACTTTCGTCAGCTAAGTCATTCCCAAGGCATGAAATGGGAGAGAAGTACCTTCAAGTTTCCTCTGCAGACTCTGCGCAACATCGTGCGTAATCTGCAGCTTCTCTTCCCGCCCCATCACAATGTCAACTTCCACATAATACTTATCGCCCGCATGGTATGCCCGCGCGGTATCGATTTTTAATACGCGGCTATCATGTGTAAGTGCTACGTAAACGAGTTTGTTGAGAAAGTCTTGTGGTGCGGTTTTGCCCACTAGATACCACATGTGCTCGAACGCGGTGCTGGCCCAGGAAAAGAGGATGAGGCAGGCGATGCAGATAGCTCCTGTGGGATCCAGGAACCAGACTTTGGCAAACCGAGTGCCTACTATGGACTACGCGTTGTCAGCAAAACCCTCCGGACGCCAAGTTTGGGGTGTGAGGCGTACCATCACGAGACCGAAAATGTTAACAACGATATCGTTTCGGTGGTCAAGCTAAAGAATCATCAGCGGATTGCAAAAGAGATAGATGATCAAGGCATGTACCATGAAGATTGCGGCCGCAGGGTAACGGCGAAGCGAGAAGCAATACAAGAACATCACCCCTTTTGAAAAAACTATACTTGTTTAGCAACTACTCTCCTATTGAGGTCCCATCATCCCAGCTCATAATACATACTGGCGATGCCAACAAATAAAAGCGGAACGATTTCCAACTTTTCTTCACTTTTAGGCCCAGCGGCCAAACTTCGAGCTGACTCGATCTGGAAATTGTTAGATTGTTGGTTCAAACCGTGATGCAATGATGAAAACTCACAATAAGTTCCGTCGATACAGTCGTCATCAACGCGCAGAACAAAATAATTCCCACTGTCTCGACCCTCTTTCGTCCCTAAAGGTTCACATTGTTTAGTGACAGGTAACGGAGATAGGGGGAATGGCCATGTGCTTACCACCGGAAACTTCTGCACATTTGGCTTTGCGGCAATCTTCGAAGTTACCAGCATAACTATCGAACTCACAAGGTCCATCTGGTATAATGTTAGGTAGTGTCATATGATATCATGAGGAATACTGACAAAGGCATCGGCCGCAGTACCAAATAATGACAACGAGCCAGTCGAGACGGCAGCATACACCTGAATGATGAACAGGAAGAAGTTCACCCCGAACGAGCCATAAATAGCAAGTTTGACCTTCCCTCCGTTTTGCAGTGTGTCCTCGACCTCGAGAGCTTCTTCATTGCTACTTCCTAGGTACGCATCGATCAGGGCATTTTGCCGGTTGTAGTATTTTTTGATCTTCCGCACTTTGGCTCCTGGATGTGCTTCGGTAATTGTCTTTTTGGAAATGTCTTCTCGCTTGGATGCTTGGAGGGAGTATGGATCTTCTGGGCCGGTGTTGATCGTGTCATCGTTTGAACCCCTTTCTTGGAACGAGGGTTGCGTGCTATCGTCCCGGCTCATCATTTGGGACGGTCTGCCTAGACTTGTCGGATCTATTGTTTCCGTTCGAACATTTGCGGGTCTAGTCATAATTGCTGGGGTCGATCGTGAGTTCATATCAAATGACAATATATGGTTAAGTGAAGATGAAAATTAACAACAAGCAGATTTCGGTTCGGGAAGTGGTTCTTGTGACTTCGAAATCTGATGCGAGTTGCTGAGAGAAGTACCTTACAACATCGTAGCCATTTTCCCTGTCACTATTTCTGGCCAATAGGCTCTCTCCCATTGCAAGCGGCCAAGGAATATAGTGGTCTCTCAAAAGGAAAATGTTCTACACTCGTGAAGCACAGGGTCGTACCTTTGGCGTCGGGAACTAAAACGTTGCACGATGAGTGTTTGATTTGGTCTGAGAGAGCAATTGCTTCCTTCCACTCATTGAACATCTGCACCACAAATCGATGTCTCAGCAAGACTTGGCGCGATATCTACCGTGCGGCGTCGACTCTGATTTGCATAGCTTGTATGAAATGCATGGATCATGCAAGAAGATCGTCGACCCACTTGTTAAACTTTGTAAATTTCATGCAGCGGGAGCTAAGTTTGACATATTCCGATGGAAACTCTCCGTCTTTTGTGATTGGCCAGCTTTATGGAAGCCATGCAGAGAGGATTGGGGCCTGCAGATGGTTGACAAAAGCAGGATACATGATTTGTCGGTTTCAGGTTCTTGGCTTCCAATGCAGCCTGTTACAGCCGCACAGATGATCGTAGGCTTGGCTTCGCTAGTGTTCATGGAAATATTTCTTCCACTTCAAAAATTTATCGATCGACGACTTGCGATTGGAGATTTCATATGCCAGATGCTCTCAAAGCATGGGCTAGAAAGTCAATAATGGCCCAAGTGGCAACATTCCATACATGAAATTCGTGGCAAGAGGTATCTTTCTCGAGACATCTTCCTGTAATGGAAAGAATTGGGACAGAACTCACTACACAATTTTGCGAGGTAAGTATTTCAAATACTTGAGGGCCACTAAACAAGCTGGTCGAGTAGATCAAAAATGTATGCTGACCTCTGTACGGGCATTTTCTATAGTGCTTAAATGGAGCAAGCTTAAAACCCTGGCCGTAGATCATACAAAGGACGTTTGGTGGGGGGCTCACGAGCTCCGACAGAAATATGGGATTGACCATACATGAGGCCAAGCTATTATAGCGGTAGGCGCTGGGATCATCCCCATTTTGAGCCGCCAATTGCTTCGTTCAACGTTAGAACAGCCAACCCACATATGATCGGCCGGCACTCAGTAGTCAAGACAGCAGCCAAGAGTTAATCTAGCTTTGATATTCACCGGGACTTGAATTCAACAGCAGAGATCCTGCTACCGCGCGGCCGCGGGAGCGTTATGTCCGACAAAAGTACAACGCTCTGAAAAGATTGTATGTACAATTTACAGTAATTATGGAAAGGCTCCTATTTCTAGATCTCATACACACGTACAGGCGATTTTGTAGGACATCTGCCAAGGAAATCCTGCTAATTGACTCGCGATGGATTTCTGAGGCTCAGGAACGTACATTTCGAGCATGAAACATGTTTCCGTGTATTTACGCTACTCAGGATAGCGAGTCTAAATTCATGCGGCACGGCCGCGCGGATCCAGTCGCATTGTTCACACCGCGCTTGCGCGTCAACAAACCTACTAAGAAGCTCATAAGATCACTCTTGGATTCGTGCTCTTCCAACTACTCTTGGCGCATGAGACTGATTATCTCGTCAAAGCTCGACCCCACACGAATTAAAGGCCCTTTTTGCTGACTTCAAGGAACAACATGCCAAGATCATGAGGCGAGCGCTCTCCTTCTCTATGTATGGATCACTGACAATGCTTACGTATATCGAGATTCAGAGCTAGGACTCTACCCCAAGATAGATCTCGGAAACCTTCCCTCCCGGAAAAGGCTGGGCAAACGTGTTTTCTAAGCTAGGAACGTATCGAAAAGTCCATGCTGTTGTCATTCTGTTACTATGATATTGTAACACCGCGTACTGTTGGCCACTACTTCACTGCTGATCTTGAATGTAGTGGGGACTTCATTGTAACTTGGACTGAAGTTTGGTCTAAAAGAGTCTCAAGAAGTTATGCACCATTCCAGGTTGCATTGAATATCCAAAAACCGCGACGTTTCTTCACTCAGGATATCATTTGGTATTAGTGTAGAACCATTGAAGTCTTGGCATTTCTTCCTTCACAGCTTCGATACTATACTTATTGCACCTCTTAGCTTGATTAGACCTCTTTCAAACTTCAGGTTGGCAAACTATCTTCTTCCCCACCGTCAAGATGCCTTCACTATGGCAAAGAATCAAAACCTCAATTTCACCCGTCAGGTCTCCCATTTTCGCGGCAGCACCTACGCAGAAGGTGCGGATGGACATTGCTGGACGACGCTCATCACCACCATCCTATACTTCCGATCCCGAGAAATCAGGCGCTCAAATCAGCGTCACGATTATTTCAGATCCAGAGGAGCTCACTACCAAAAAGAAGCTAAATGTCTTCGACAAAATTACCCGACTCGCTGGTTCGAGTGAGGTATTTTTCATCATGATGGCACTTATTGCGGTTTGGGTTCTGCTCGGTATCATATACGGAACGACAGATACATGGCAGATTATAATGCAGAACGCTAGCTCCATACAAGTGTACGTTACGGACATTCTGCTTATTCGACAACAACAAAATGCCAGCCGTTCGTTGATGACAACATTGGCCGAAATACAGTCCCGAAACAAGACCTGTGAAAGACTCTTGCGTCAGATTCCTGGATGTCAATGTATGTTGTAATTTGCCCTTCTTTCCACTGTATCATGAGAGCCGGATCTGGGCCTGAGCATGTCTCGTAGTTTTGGAGACATCAACCTTCGGGAACTTCATAAAGTAGCCAGTACTGATACATATATTAGGGATGGAGACGCACAAAGACGATCCCAAAGAACTCCTCGTCAACGGAAGGCCTGTAGAAGATGAGGTAGAAGAAAACCTCTACATGGTCAACGGCCGCCCCTCCCGCTTCCAATACGTATGGACCAAGACCTGCCACGCCGTTTCCACAGTCCTCGGCTCCCTCTGGGCATTCATCTTCTACTGGATCGGCATCCTCGTCTGGGTCGGCATCGGCAAGCTCTACGACTTCAGCGACACCTGGCAGCTCTACATCAACACCGCCGTAGCCGTAGTCCTCACTTTCACCAGCGTTTTCCTGCAAAACATCCAGCAGCAGCAAGAAGACAGCCTTGAGAAATGCCTCGAATACGCTCTTAAAATTGATGCAGAGGTTGAGCATCGTCTGAGGGAACTCACGGAGGATTTCAAGCCGAACCCGATTTTCGAAATCGCTCCCCCTCCGCGCGGAAGACTGGAGAGATATATCGATAACTTCGCCGACGCCATGGGCTCCATGCTAGGTGTAGTTATCTCTGTTGTCTTCACCATCGCCTGGGTTGCTGTTGGGCCGCTTCTGCAGTTCGACGATAACTGGGTGCTGATTATCGGTACCTTTACCGGCCTCGTAGGTTTCATCGACGGCTTTGTGCTTCGAAACCTATACTGCCGCGAGGAGAAGATAGTTGGTGATGAGTTCAACCGCATTGCCTGGTCCGACCGCAAAGTGCTCGATCTCCTGAACGTAGAGGTTCCAGAGAAGACGATGGGGAAGCGAAAGATGGACACACGGATTAGCATTGCCACTGGTGATGCGTTGGGCAGCACAGCTGTCAGCGTTGGTGCAGTTGGTTTTGTGATTCTTTTGCTTGTTATTGCTTCAGCTATGCAGTGGTCTACAACGGGACAGTTACTTTGTAATACGCCTACGATGATTATTGAGGGGTTCTTGCTCTTGGTTCTTATCCAGGCTCATAATATTGCAAATGAGGAGCGTGGTGTGGAGTTTAATGGCGTTTTGAAGCGGAGATTGCTGTTGAACAGCTATGTACACTCTCTTGACGGATACATGTAGTGGTTACTTAATATTTAATTGAAGCTCAGCTGTCGTTACATTAACACCAGTCTACTGGTGAATTGCCCCCCTGGCCTCTTGTCACCTGACAGCCAATTACCTATTGCTTGGTTCACCATCCATCACGAGTTGTATGTATCCGGACTGAGTATGCTCTGTTACTCTAGTTTCCTGCTGTTCGTAAATTCTCCAGTCGAAGCTCAAGCCAGGTCATGCATTACTATCACGTGAGCTCAACCTAATCTGGCGTGTGTTGCATATCGCAAACCGACAGCACAGTTGACAGACATCCAGTTCTCGAAAGACAAATTCTCAAAACACAAATTCCTGAAATAGGAATTTCCAAAGCACGTGAAAAGACACCCACCCGGCGTTTTCCAAAGCAGCCATTTCCATATTTTCGTTGCACATCGCGCCTATCCACGACAACTCTAAGTTGTAAAGCTGCTCCTTTCCACAAGTCCTTTATTAGCACATCTTTTCATTTCACTAAACTCTCAATAGACGGTACCCAGATCGCTGAATATATGCTGTTCTTCCACGGTTTTTGGTTTGCGAAAACATTGTGGTCAACAGACCGATTGCTCAGAGCCATATCAGTGTGACACCGTAAACGAAATGCCATATCGAAACGTCTGCCGATGCGCGAAACGTGTCGAGTGTACGATGTGCAACAAATCGAGGCTCGTGCTGTTGTGGGAGATACTATCACGTGTGTGGTGGGAAGGGACTTGGTTGGATCTGGGTTGAGGTACGTTATGAGTTTGTGAGATGTGTTCTAATCATAATGTATTTCTATGTACTGTATACTCTCAAGTGCCTAGAAGGACTAACAATGAAGTTTAGAGAGGTAGCTATTATTACAATCGGCAGGTTGCCCTCATCAAATTCGACCGTGCTAGTCAATTCGCAAGGATATTCGCCCATCGTTCGCTCGCAGTAAAGCAGTTGCAAAAGTTATCAGAGCTCAAGTCAACGCTTAATCCATAAGCAAGCGCGGAAAGTATCTATACTGTGTAATGTTGTGTCGCCACGGAACCGCACCCATACGCACTCAGTCATAAATTCCCAAGTCACTATGAAATAGGTCAGTCAGTGCATCCTTGAGTATCATCGTGGGCTGTAACTCACAACTTGCCAAACTGGTCTCGTCCTTGAGCATCCTTGGATACCCATACGGATACTGAAGTACCAGCACACGGGAACAAACCAAATCCGTCTCCTCCAATCTCCACTTCTCTCTCCTCATTCCCCAGAACATCCGTCCATTTTTCGCCGGCGTGCATATCACCAACAGCCATCTTGATTTGTCCGGGGCCCGTGTTAGACATCACGCAAGCCAGTCCATTTGGCCGTTCCGCAGTCCCATGTCGTACGAAGCCGACGCAGTTTGCATCATTGAAGTAGTCGTCTTGCTTGCCGTAGGCATACAGCTTCCGCGCTAACACAAGGTCTGCTACGTGCGGGACGGGTCCTTCGGGCTTGTCTTCTTTTTTGGTGCCGTAGAGATCACCGTAGAAGACCTCCGGATATCCTTCGGCTCTAAGCAAGATGAGAGCGTAGGCCATGGGCTTGAAGAAAGCTTCAACTGGAGTCTCCACTGTCTGACCGGACTGAGTATCGTGGTTTGTGACGAGAGTAACAGCATTGAGTGGCCTCAGCTTCAGAAACGATTTATCAAAGACTTTGCGGAGATCGGCCTTCTCAGTCTTGGAGATAGAAGAGAAGTTGTCCACCAGCGGCGAGTCGAACAATGACATCTTATGCTTCATCTTGTCAAGCCACTCTGACATCAGCTGCGCATCAGGGCTCCAGTACTCGCCGACAAGAAACAGGCTATCCTTGCCAAACTTCTGCTCCAAATTGTCGACAAACTCATTCGTGAAGCGCTCGGAGAAATGCTGGATGGCGTCAAATCGGATGGCTGAGAGACCGAGTTCCTTGACGACCCATTCGCCCCAGTTCTTAACGTCCTCGCAGACATCAGGATGAGAGTAGTCGATGTCGGCAAACATCATGAAGTCGGCGTTTCCTTGCTCATCGGCCACTGATTCGGACCAGTGCTTGTTGTCGCCGAGAATTTTGTAGATGGCTGTCTTCTCGTTCTCGGCGTTGTAGTCGGTCCCACTGAAATTCTCCCAATGCCATTTCATCTTGCTGTACTTGTCACCTCGTCCTGGGAAGTCAAAACCAAGCCATGCTTCGATCTCGTAAGGTTCTCCGACTTCCTTCGTGCGATCTGCCGAAATTGTCAGTTGTGGTCTCGTGGAAATCGCAGAGATACGAACCATTATCATCAACCTCAATAATCTTGCACCGCTCTTTCTTGTCCGCGCCAGCCTTGTGATTCAGAACTGCATCAAACAGCAAACCAATGCCCAGATCCTTCGCCTTCTTGGACAGAGTGAGCAGTTCTTCTTTCGTTCCCCACTTGGTAGCCACAGAGCCTTTCTGATCAAACTCGCCGAGGTCATACAAGTCGTATATGTCGTATCCATTGCCGCTAGCCCCTCCGGAAGCTTTACATGCGGGTGGCAACCAGATTGTCGTGAGGCCGATAGCTTTGTATTGGTCGAGAGCGCCGAGCAGTCGTTGATAGTGCCTTTGATCGGCAGGAACGTGCCATTCCCAAGCTTGGAATAGCGTCTTGTTTTCTGCAAAGAAGTCATGTTAACCTTGCCGAAGCGTCAAAACTTGGATGAAACTTACCCGGGGTAGCGGCCATTGCGAAAGTGATGGTGGTTGAATCGCGGTATCGGCTACAAGAAGATGAGTCCAGAGGTTCTCGATCACAAAGTTGCCAGTTTATCAAAACGATCCTGCTTGTGTTGAGTTGTTATGAGGCTTATTGCTCTGACGTAGCCACAACACCGTGTCCAAGGCAAGTGCGAGGCAAGGGACCACCACAACTGGGATAACTTTTAACTTGATGATTATTTTTGTGATTGAGAACTCAACTCCATTTAACTCTACTAAACCAACAACTGCTCATTTTTATTGTAATTTTGTTCTTTTATTTTGCTCCTAGGTCACGTGCAAATACGCAAATACCTCCGCGTGCAAGAAAGTTTCTTGTTTTCTGATTTTGCGGTGAATAGTTTCATGAAGAAAGCTCTTGACGTGTGCCGTTCGAAATCTTATATTCCCATTTCGGAAGCTTTTCCAAATTGCAATATATGCTTGAATTGAGGAATGTAAGGGAGGCAGATCCTCAAATCTCTCGAATCCAAACGCATTGAAGAATGACTAGCACATAGTATGAAATTAAAGGCTAGAGGACGAATTGACGTTCGTTTATAATACAGTATCCATTTGGCTAAATTGGTTTTGTTTGGCAAGAAGCAAAGTTAAGACGTTGCCACCTTCTCCAGCATACTTCTCGGTCAGTGCCAATCCCCGGAATTCGTCCAATTGTACCCTTGCATTTTCAAGAATTATTTGGGCTCTTATCCTACTGCGAAGAAATAGCAGTATGTTATGTTTTTGATAATTTCCTTATATCCAGGTTCGATTATGTCAAGCTTCTTCTGCAGAATTATACTGTCGTCTCCGATGCATAGAGCGTGACACATCGATTCTTCGTTAAATCAAACTCTCGTATTAAGTAGATGCATTTATAGTCTGGTCCCAGCCGACGGCACGGAAGAGCCGCGTGTATCTAGACGAACTAGACAAGCTTACGACTTGGCTCCGCCGCTAGTATCTGTTAATAATTGGAGCATCAATCACCCGTCTTTTCAATAAATCACCCCATCAAGCCATTACGTATCCTTACCATTTTGCCACCAGTACTCGAAATCTTGGAAAGCTTCATTGATGCCCTATCCAGAGCTTGCGCACGGCAGAGGCTTTCGTCCCGACAATTCTTTGCCATGCAGAGCGGAACTCGGAACATCTACCCTCAAGCTGAGTTTACATCACTCTTATCACTCTTATCGTTATCACTCTAAGTAATTGGCCGAAGAGATAAGATTTTTGCATGGTGCGACGTTTTCGTTGGATATGTAGTACTGAAGTCTGTTTTGTGGGGTATTCGTGCTCCCTGGCGAAAATGATGCCATTCGCAACCCTGCAAGAAGCCGCGGATCCTGGCTTCCACCGCATCAATCGTACAGGATTGTGGATGAACCAGGGGAGAGAGAATTCTGCGTAGAATCTTCCCCGCATGATAATATAAGACCCTTGGCACCTCCCAAATTTCCGCAGTACCTCTCATTGAACTTAGTTTCTTGTGCTATAGTTGCACCACATCCGTTACGAAAAACCGCCAACATGGTTGCATCAGAGAAAATAGTCGCTGACCACATATTGAGCGAGAAGGATGGCAACACTCCACCAGTCTCCGTCGCCCATACTCAGAAGCCGAAGTGGTGGAAGCTTGGCGGCAAAGACATAAGCTTTGCGCCCGTTGAGCCAGCTTCGGTTTCGACGTCTACTTCGGGGTCCGTCAAAGATGATGTTGAAACCAGTGGAACCCAAGATATCCATGGCAGTGTCTTCGATGACACCAGAGCCGCAGAAATTTACCAACCCGTTGCCAAGTATGAGGGCCTGCACCGATTTATCCCAGACGCAACTTGGACCCCGGAAGAAGAGAAAAAGCTTATTCGAAATGTGAGACTTCCGTCCCAGCAGCCAATAATATATGACCCTTATCTGATAGTACTTTCACCTAGCTCGATTGGCGAATAATGCTACCAGCATGTATAATGTTCTTCGCCCTCCAATTGGATCGAGGCAATATCTCCCAGGCTTTGTCGGATAATATGCTCAGTATGTTATATTGTGAAAAAATGTTATGCCATCAAGGAACGAGTTCTAACCAGCCACTACCCAGATGACCTAAAAATGAATACCAATGACTACAATAATGGGATGACCATTTTCTACACCGCGTTCCTCTTCGCTGAACTCCCCTCTCAGCTTGTAAGCAAACGACTAGGGCCTGATAACTGGATACCGTAAGAAGCTATCTTTACCAAATTGATCACAGGGAGCTGACTTAGTTTGAAACTCAGAATACAGATGACTCTGTGGAGGTATGAACGCCTTATCTGTTTCCACTTATTTTACCCATCTGACATAATTGATGCAGCATCGTTGCAATCTGCCAAATGAAAATGACTAACCGCACGACATTCTTCATAACGCGGTTTCTACTTGGGGTTTGCGAAGGGTACGTGCAATCCTTCCTTAATTTATTGCTTCAAGTGCTTTTGGCTGACCAAGAATCATTCTCAGAGGATTCATCCCCGATGTAAGTCGTCTGACATGGAAGTTTAGCGCGCGAAAAGTCATTAACAGAGCAGATCATACTATACTTGAGCTATTTCTACAAAAACCGAGAACTGCCCGTCCGTCTCGCCTTTTTCTGGACCTCCTACGTCTCCACAAACATCGTAGCTGCCTTCCTCGCCTACGGGATTCTTCACCTTCGGGGTCACAGTGGTCTAGCGGGATGGCGCTGGCTGTTTGCAATCGAAGGTGGTCTTACCGGTCTCATTGGGATACTTTCATGGTGAGAAAAATATTCGCATTGTGATAATTATGCTAACAGAAACAGGTTTTACCTCCCGCCGTCGCCAACACAAACTAAAAGTCACGGGTTGAAAGGTTATCTCCGGGGTAAAAGAGGATGGTTCTCGGATCATGAGGAGGTCATCATGGTTACTCGTATTCTACGTGATGACCCAGGGAAGGCGACTATGCATAACGTTAGTGATTTCCATCGTCTAGGGAAGTTATATCACTGACAGGGACCTAGAGGCAAGCAATTACACCAAGATTATTGTGGGAGGCACTGTCGGACTATGACATGTAAGGCCTCTGAAAAATAACGTATCGAAGAGTTTCCTGACAATATACAGGTGGCCAGTTTACCTAATCGGCCTGACGTGGACAGTACCCATGGCAAGTCCCCGCGCAACAAAGTCAGACTTGACCCAGCTAACCCCCATAACAAAGACTCCAGAAACCAACTACCTCACCCTAACCCTCAAGTCTCTCGGATTCTCCACATTCAACACGAACCTCCTCGTCATCCCATCAAGCGTCCTCTTCATCATCCAACTCCTCTTTTGGACCTGGCTATCGGAGAAGATCAACCAACGATTCCTCGTCGGGCTAGTTAGTCAGATATGGGTTATCCCGCTCCTGATTGCCCTCGAGACTCTGCCCACGACATTTGCCCATGCGAACTGGGTTCGTTATGCCATTACATCTTTGACCGTTGGCTACCCCTACGTCCATGCTATTTTAGGTAAGTCTTGTTTCAGAGACATAAGACAACTAAAAATGAACTGCTGCTGATCCTGGTCAACCCTTTCAGTCGCCATAACAAGCAGAAATGCAGGGACAGTTCGCACCAGGACAGTGGGGTCTTCGCTGTACAACATGGCAGTGCAGACTAGCAACATCATCTCAACTCAGGTAAGATTCTGGGCCCGACTCGTGAAATCGAAATGCGACTAACCTTTAAACCTTTATCGTGCCGATAGATTTACCAAAATAAGGATAAGCCTCTCTACCGTACAGGCAACAAGGTACTCCTCGGTATCGCAGCATGGAATGTCGTTCTGTTCATTGGAGCAAAAATATTCTACTTCCAGAAGAACAAGTAAGTTTCTTGTCCAGCAGTAGTATAGTCAGGACTTAACTGTGGCTAGTAAACGTGATCAGATCTGGGAATCCATGTCCCGTGAGGAGAAGCTCCACTACCTCGAGACAACGAAAGACAAGGGGAATAAGCGGTGCGTGTCATCTTAGGGTACTAGATTCATGTTTGCTGACTTTGGCTTTCTCTAGCTTGGACTTCCGTTTCGCGCATTGATCCCATGGTGTTGTCGATACGGAGATGTCCTTCATAAAACTGAAGCCAAGTAGTGGCTTGTGTTGTATCATCAAATATTTAGTCTGGAAAGGATATCTTGTAATCTCAATTCTCGACTGATACACTAGTACATCTAACAAATGAGTATATTACCCAAAGCCTTTGCCATTGGTAAGGCAAATTTGAAGTCAGATCGATAGATGAAAACCCAGCACAGAAATTTAAAGTTCCTCAAGCCCATTCAACCGTCTCCACAAACCTCAGCACCGG
>QGMK01001098.1:0-13238 GCA_007825345.1 Lachnellula suecica
CAGAGCCCCATCCAACATTCGAAATCATGAAATCATCTTATTTGAAAAGGTCGTGTACGCGCCCTTGCCTCCCACAAAAATGCTGCTAAATACAATGAGAGGAAGGAAAGCTGTTCATTAAAAAAAAAACGCACAATGTAGCAGACCAGGTTCGGGTCTTACAGTGAGGAGAAAGGAAAAGTTGTGTGGGATCGAGTCGAAGGGTATAGAAAGAGATTCGTTTGCGAGACGAACGTATGTGCTCCGTGCCTGGGGTGCGTGGAGCGTGGAGCGTGGAAGATATTTATGGATTTTGAGAAAGTTGTGTGTCGTTATGCTTTGTGTCGGTGGAGGCTGAGCTGGGTACGAGTACTCTTCGAAAGTAAGGCTTGGCCAAGCATACTGTACGCGGGCTTCAACATCGCGGCGAGATCGACGGGTATTGCGGTGGTATAATGGCTCATCATCCTTCTTGTGGTGGGTAGAGGCCTCTGATGACACGGGCTGGATTGCCGCAGACAACGGTGTATGGTGGAACGTCCTGTCGAATATATTAGCTTGGTTCTGGATTGGAATGATATAAATAGTCTACGTACCCTTGTGACGATCGACCCTGCTCCAACGGTGCTGCCCTTGCCAATCGTGCGGCCGGGTAGGATGGTCACACCACCACCAATCCAGCAGTCGGCATCAATGGTGATCTTCCTCCCCAGGCTCGGGCCCCTGGATCCTAGTCGTCGCTTAGGATCAATGGGCAGTGTTGCCGTGTAAATATTGACATTCGGTCCGATGTTGCATCGATCACCAATCTTGACTTCGCACGTGTCGAGAATCGTGCAGTTCTTGCCAATAGCAACATCCTGTCCGATGGTAATATTGTAGCCATAGTCGCAGTTGAAAGGTGCCTCGACGACGACATTTTCACCAACTCGACCGACGGGTGTCACAGGTGAAGCTTGGGTTGGAGAGATGACATGTTCTCGAGGTTGGAGGATGTCCCTGAATAGACGAGCTCGTTCTTCGGGAGAAACGCCATTGTTAGGGTTGGTGCTGCTGTTGAAGCGCCAGCAGGCACCATTACATCGCTCGCGTTCAAGAACGAGTTCTTTGTCGAATGGGAAGTAATGACGCCCAGCAAGCATTTCTTCTTTCTGGGTCCTTTGCCGGCTTGTGGAAGCAAGGTTCGACAACGCAAGTTGAGCAGCAACCTGCGGATTGCTGTGGGGACTGTCGGAACCCATTTGGGGATGAAGAAGCTGTGGTAAGTTTGATATTGCGGATCGCGGTGTGCCTGTTTCTGGATCTATGCGGCTAAGGTCGTGAAGAGGGCCTACACGTTCATATGCGTTCTTCTCGTTCCGATCCGGATACGCACTACTTGAGGCAGTCACAGGAGTGGGAGTCTGCTGGGCGTAGGATATCGTCGAAAGTCGGTTGTTTTCAGGACTTGCTACTGAAGCACTCATTGTTGACGCGCTTGGTTGGTCGTCTGCCATGCCGATAGGACGGCCATGTTGAGGGTCTACTCGAAGGCCTTGACCGCGATAACCGGGCAACGGCTCTCTACGAGGGTGACTGAGGTGCTGACTGTTGTATGGAGATGATTGGGCGTATCCCGAGTTTTCATACTCATTCTTTGATTGGAGGGCAATGGGAGCTTGCTTCTGATCGGTCTTTGGCCACTGGCCTCGTTGTTGGTACCCCGAACAGACAAACCCCCCACGAAGGCAGTTGTTGCCTATATTTCATGTAAGCATAAATTCTGAACACTCGCAATTTAAGCGCTATTCAATTACTTACATTCGGGCTTGGTCTCGTCACACTTCTTCTTGCGTCTCCTGCAGGTCATGCAGCCGGTTTTGGTTCTGTTGCTGAAATTCCGCTTCCGCTTTTTGGGATCCGATTGCACTGACATCTCTCTTCTGTCATGTCCATAGCCACCATACGGGTTAGACCTATCATCATCACCGGGACTACCGTGATCATAGTCGCGGTGCTGTGAATCTAGACCTTGAGAAGCTCGCTGGAGAACCTCAGAAAGATGCTCATCGGAGGTGATTTGGCCTAGTTGAGAATATTGACGGGAGGACCAGGGGTCGTTTCCGTGGTCATGACTGCGTTGGTCTTCACCAATGAAATGTCGATACTGGGCATCTGATCCATAAGAATCCCGTTGGTCTGATTGCGACGGTGGGCGAAGGTTGTCATCTCGAGGGCCATCAGAATCCGTAGTAGTTGCAGTAGTAGGCGTTTCCTTTGTTGATGAAGGGAGATTGTGGTTATGATAAGACTTTGCCGAGTTTTGGTCCATTGAACCTGATCTCTTACGTTTGTGTGAGACGTCTGCTTCTGTGTAAGTGCCCGTTTGTGGTGTTTGGTAAGGATGTCGCGCTCCATTAGCTGGCGGTACCCAGTCGTCTCTTTGCGTTGTTGTTGTAATTGTCAACTTTTCCTGTCCTGGTGGAGTGATTCGTGGTTGTCCGTTAGATCTCTCATCAGATCCTCTCCTCGAGGAAGGCCCATTCCCGTTGCCATTGCCATTCATCCCATTCACCGGACTCTCCTCAACCGATGGCTCTTTCCCGTTCACAGCGGTGAAGCGGGACGTGGGCGACTCTGTCTGGACCACAATACTGTCTTCCTCGGACGCCATCTCGAGGTCGGAGAGGCCGCTCGGGATTTTTCTGATATGTACCGCGCCCTCCAAAATCTCCCTGGCCAAAGTAACAAGATCCTGGCGTCCGACGGGACTCTGCACCGGCGGCGTAATGTTCGAAAATTGCGGATGAAGCCTTTCTGTACGCAAATGCGCAAGATCAACCCGAACGGAAGCTCGTACTTGAGCCAGCTTTACGAGCTGAAGCCCTGAAGCACCCTTGAAGAACGTCGTAAATATTGAGACTGGCTACACCTGTGCCTGCTCTAGTGAAGCCGGTGAATTTCTGCACCTGTAACCGATACTGATGCTGAAATGTGTAGTTGAAGTGGCTTTCCCTTGTCAATGAACGACAGACCTTGGATTCCGCGTGGAGTCTTTGCGATTTGGCGTTCCTTCCAATTGACGCTCTTCTCGTCTTTCGACCCAAGTACCGGTACCTCCGCGTAAATCGTGACTGCAGTCCGAAAATCAAGTCCACTAATACCAAAACTTTTTTCGTTATCTACTCTTCTCGTCCTCTTCCACCTCCCCTTCCACTCGATTCCAAAAGCTTGGGACGCGCTCAGGCAGATCAGATCCAATATTTTGCTCGCTTCTCCACGTTGAATTTCCCGGAATGGCGCAGCCGTCTTAAATAATTTCCCTGGTTCTCCCACGCCTCTCTAAGTTTGACCAGTGTCAAAGCGGACGTCTGTTTGAGATATAAAATTTCCTTCTCCCTTCTTTACCCAACAAAGTCGTTGGGTGTGAACCGACGGTCAAGGCGGATCGAGATAAGCCTGCCTGCCTTGCGTAACAACGGACCCTGATCGTCAAGTGTGCCTCGGCGCGCTGATTCCAAGGGCGTGCAGCGTCCAATTCCTCAGCCTCTTTCTTTTTGCATACGCGTGGAGCAAAGACAAAGTGCTATAGTCGTTTCTCGCGGTTTCCACTCCAGCGGGTTGAGTTACTCACTCGCCCAATTCACGTGGCTCAGCCGCGATAAATTTAGAAGAGGGAAGGAAGTGAGACCGATAAAAACAGATATCCCCCGCCTTCTTTTTCTATGCCACCGCTCGTTTGCTTCGGCCTGCGCTGCTGCGCTGACAACCACTGCAGACGGTTAAATCGGTCGAGTTCCTTGTCGTTCAATAAGTGTGGATGCCCCCCTCAGATGTGAATATGCGGGTATATATTTGGTTCTGCGTGTTGCTAGGGGAAATCAGAACGGCGAACATTGAGACCCAGCGGTTTGGTAGCGGACGACGCAAAGAATCTCTCAGCCGTTGGGCTGCCCGCTCCCAATATATTGACGCTGGCCTGTCCAGAATTCGTCATGGGGCCCGTGGCTTTTAAGGCGGAACCATATCGCGCGCCTATTGCGGGACCACACGTCGCTAAGAGGCCTTCGGTGGTTCAGCTTCTGGCTCCCCTCGCTGCGTCAGACGCTAGACTGCTTTATTTAATCGCGGCCAAAGTCGCACTCAGTGGCAGGGCAGGGCAGGCTTCAATTGCTTGATAGGCGACCTGTACCGGTAGCACTTGCTCAGTTCTATGTAAACTTCTGACTACCGGCCCGGCAGCAGCCCTCCAACGCCGCGGTTCAACTGCTTACAACTACAGGATGTTACTTTTAGAGTCCACATTCGAGCCCTTTTGCTCCAACAAGGAGGGGGCGGGACCGCTGTGATGAACGGGGGCAGGATGAGATGAGGTGCATATGATATGGCCTGTTTCCGCGCTTTACGCTCTCGGAAAGATGGGAAGCCCCCCAGACTGGCGCCGGCAGATCAGGGCTCGAGGCCATGTACACGCAAACAGTAGCTTGCTTCGTACTCACTACATAAGGTGCGGTACCGTATGAACCAGGTTCCTCGCTCTCGCCCTCCTTCTTGCCCACCCTCCTGTGCGTCCACTCTCGACCCTCAACCACTCCGAGCTGAGCGGCTGGCTGCTGCTGGTTTCGACCGCATCACACCTGGCGTACTACCCGCGCAAGCTCCAGCATCCCTGCTCTGCCGTCCTATTGGTTGCCGCTGCTTCGGCGGTTATCTCGATTAGGCAAGGCTGCAATAAGTGTCGAGGCCAATTCTCAAGAAGAGTGCACAAGCCCGTACCTACTGTATCAACCTTCACACAAGTCACTTCCTCGCATTGCAATGGCACAGAGCCTGGCGGCAGACATTGGCCGAGAGGACGCAGACTTGCAGAGGCTGTGTCCCAACCTCTGCAACTCGCCAATTTGCTGCTAGCCAGTCGACCCTCGGGCGTTACGGCCAGGCTGAGACCTCCCCACAGACTTTAATCGCCAGCCAGGTTATAGAATCCATTACGGGATGTAAATTTGCACATCAAATGCAATGGCGGTGCGCAGCGCTGTTCGGAGTCACAGGAACTCGTAAAGGCTCCAACCGCTTTCATCCCTGTCCGTTTGTATTCACGGCGCATGAGATGACTCTGGTGAGCAATCCGATGCCCGAAGATTATGTGGGATGGAAAGTCCCCTTGCAGTCATCAAGTCGCTTCTCTCCATGAAACAATATTCCGAGGGGATCAGTGCAGGGGTTCTGGACAATAATAGATGTTGGAAATCGTACAGGTTGCTATAAAATTGTACGAATGATCTCTCATCCAGCGAGAATCAATCATTACAGTACCGGTACCGGTACCTGATTGGGAGGCTGCAAGTAGGGCGCCACCGAGCGACCATAACTATCAATAGTAGTTAAGGTACTGTATTGGGCGTCCGCTTGCAGCGTCAATATTCCTTCAGTTTGCCGAGCGGCGTCTGAAACTTCTTGCTTGAAGCGCAGCAGTAACGATGGGGCGAGGACAAATTACTAATAAGCCGCTCATAACCCAAGATTTCCCTGAATACTGCGATTCGTCGTTGACTAGGCTGCAACTGTGCGACCACACCCTCACCGACTCAGGGCAAATAAGGTTCGGCACGGGGAACGACTTCACAAAAGCAAATCACAACCAGGCGTATCTATTCGCCTGTAGGAACGGTCGTAATACTGCCGGCAAATAGCATAGCACCGCCATGATCGACAAATTGATACGGGCCGCTGGAATTCTTCACCTCTTCGAGAATGGTCAAATGTCTGGTTAAGCCAGCCTCGAATCCTCAGAAGAGATGCTGATGTTGCAGGGCTTGGCCATCCTTTACTCGATTAAGCGCGGTGTGATGGTCCCCGGCCACTGCCCAGGGTCGTCCAGTTGTAACTGACGGTGTCCTAAAACCGCCCGCGCCCGCGCCCGCGACAGTGGCACAATTCAGTTGGTAACCATGTGCCCCCCAACCGCATCACAGATCGAACCCAGAATAAATGCCTGTTGATCCTTGTGCAGAGGGCGTGCGACAAAGTTGGGCGAAGTCGTCCAATAAGTCAGTATCTCCTGGGGATGTCCTGCAGTAGGTCTACGGAGTGGCTTGCATGTCTCTTGGTCTTGTGAGCCTGTGCTTTAGCCGCCAAGGTCTATACCTCATTCGTGTTGTTACCTGGCAGTGCCGGCTTACGGAGGGCAAGATTGGTGCCGTATACGGTATGTGTTAGGTCTCATGTTACAAATATCACAATCACCCGGATTCTCCGTTCATTGACGCGGAGAATTGTCTATTGTCAGACGTCAAGTTCGGCCGAGACCACTATCACGTGCGTTGGAAGTCCACATTGTTTACCAGTCTTATATTCTCAGTGAGAATAGAAGTTCGTCATGAAACTCGTTATACCTTCAGTATGTATTTCCTCCCGCTGGAAACTTCTATTTCCGAACATGTTCCAGAAAGAAACAAGCTCTCAATACCAATCAGTTATTGAGCTTCCTGCGTAGCCGCCGCCTAAGCGCCTTCAAGCTTCCCCCTTTCTTCTAGACGCTCACCTTCTTCTAGACGCCCACAACCTGTCAACGCCAACGTCCCGCCTTGCAACTTTGCTCTCCATTTAAATGGGTTTCCCCTACACCATGAAGGTGGTCTCCAACGCCAGACCTGCAGCCTGCGGTACAAGGTGCCTATTACGCCTCACAAAAGTTTGAATTGGCTTTTGTACCTGCATAACGCCTCAAAAATGTATGCACAGCAAGCCCTACAGGGCGTCTCGCTGGTTGCGATTTGTTGTTTCTTGCATATGCGGAGAATATCTTGGTGTTCTAGTGGCCAGATCCGCGGTCGATCGACCCGTGTCATCTGCGGGGGGTCCTGCCCAAGGGATCAGAGGCAACGGAGACGTCATGAGGCTGACAGGGCTGTGGGAGATCAGCTCGTAGGCGCTCTCATGTCATGCAGTTGGATGGCGCTTGAAGGTTTATCCTGAAGCGCCGAGCTTCGGGTACGGCCTCCCTCCAACCCAGAGGCCCGGCAAGGATTGCCCCAAGGCGAGACATCACTGTTGAGTACCAGCGTCTACGGTCGTGAATCAGGGTTCATGTTCTATAAATGGGAGAAGCTTATTTTCCCACCACCCAGGAGTTGTACCCTGCGAGAGGCATGTAAATAGAGGTCACTCCTCGGTCAAATCTTCTACCAAGAATGCAGAGTTCAGATTTCATCACACTTCTTTGTTCATAAACGCCGCATGCTTGATTCAAGCCACGCACGCTTGTTTCGATGTTGGGTGTATTATTAGACGTCCCGCAAACTATTGAGCAATCGGATTGCCCCTCACGAGAGCTATTTCCGGCGTCTTCCAAAGATGGCTTGCATACGCGAGTGCGTTCCAGTCCCCACGTTTTCCCAATTGTCTTAGAAGCACATGGCATACCGAGGGGTAGAGTTTGTCCCTGGTATCGCTGATTGCGACTATTGGTAGCTGGGAAGGTCGATGGCGTTGGTAAGCCAGTGAGATTTGGTTTCTTGGTGTTGTTGGTTGGGAGGCGTTTTGGCGTTGCCATTGACTGCTTAGTGGTTTCCGTCTGACTGGAAGGCTCTCAAGTGGGCTCTGAGTGTTGAGGCGTCATTTTTCAAGATACGGCATTCGTTTTCTAAGTGAAAGGTGGAGTTGCGTCCAAAATCCCCTAGACTGAGAAACAAAACTTTTGATACGGGATGGAAGTTTTATAGCCCTCAAAAGTTCAATATCCTACTCAGACAATCAAGAGACAGACAGGCAGGCGCGGAAGCCATTGCGAGTTATCTGGCCCGTAGTCCACAAAAAAAGAGGGGTAGGGAACGAAAGCTGCCAAGATGCAAAAACTCCCACCAAGAAAAGCAATTTACAAATCCAAGTAACGACAGGAGCTTCCAGTTGGTGTTTTAAATTATTTAGTCCACGTGTGCCCCATGAGCAGGACCGCGATGTTGGTGGCTTTCGCGCCGTGCCACGCTCTTCGCTGGCGGGAACCCAGGTTCGTGAGCGTAACCAGCTCGCCGGATCCAACAAAGCACCAGAGATTAAACCAAGGGCGAATAAGAGGGCGTCCCGAAGCTGGAAAACGTGTGGGTTAGGTGACACATGCGCTAGCCGTGCTGTTGTGACTTGAGAGGCCGGCGACGTGACCTGAGTTCATCCAGTGGAGTGGTAGTTGGGAATCTCGGGGCCCAGCAGTTGGGTGTCGCTCTGCCAGTTATGTTCTTTGCTCTAGAGGAAGGTAGGGTGTACTTTCGCTCATCTCCGTGTGTTGTACCAGTAACCTCCTCATTGACCTTTTTGCTTCCAAGTTTGCAAGCCACTCCATGCAGCTATGATCCTTCGTCTGTTATCAGATCATCTAGTCTAGAATCAGTGATCTGGTACTATTCCCGTGCCAGATATTCCCGTTGCATTGTTTTGGGAAGGGAAGTGTTCAAGTATGCCGTCTTCTGACTTGCGATTTATTGCGCTTAGGGCGCGATTCTCCTCAGTAGTCAGCAGTCCGACTCAGTCTCCCTACCAAGTCCATCAGATCTCCCACTGAAGTTCAAAAGGACTACATCAGTATCTTGCGTAAGTTTTCTCTTGGAATGAGGCAGTTTTCAACAACGTGTGCCCTCCAGTTCCAATCGGTCCGGTAGGCAACAGCTCGCGATGTTGGTCTGACAAGCCCCAACCACAAAACTTAGAAGTGCCCAGCCTCGCACGAGGTTGATCCCGAATCTTAGTTCATAGTATACGTGATTTTGTAACCTGAGATGATGTGACGATCCCGGCTCGAGTAAGTGATTGGGAGTCTGGATTACCCGGCACTCGGGTGTTGGCATTTCTCACCAAGCAGAACCGTGGCTTGCAGCGCCCTCATATCAGCCTGGGGACGGCACACAGTTTGCGTTGCACGTAATGTTGTAACTCGTAAATTATTCGAGAAGCATTTATAGAAGTGTTCATACAATCGAATTTTGTAGGTATATTTTCTAGCATAGTATTAATTTAAAATAGAGTACTCGAATATGGGGTGAGTTAAAGCGAACCCAAGGCTTTTCTTCTCGCTTTAAATGCTAAGTTGAGTTATCGAGAGGCTGCCGCATCGGCAAACGCGACTTAGTGTTGTTCTCTGCTTCCATCTTTCCTTCCTTTCGGCAGCGACACCAGAAGCAGAAGTTGCGCTCGTGAATGCTGGGTCACTTCAATATCCAGTTCCAGTTTAAGCAGGTATTTAGTCACCAGCTGTTAGCTCATTCATGGCATCCGGTATGATTTACCAGTCCTAACCTATGGCGCTTTTGCATTGTGGGCGGGGGCGTCACCCACCAAGTTTGAAAGGACCGAGAGATGGGATAGATTTTCGAGTTTGAGAGAGCAAGAGCATTCCTGAACGTTCTTGATGGATACTCGTTGCTACTTAAAGTGATTAAAGTTGGGGTCAAAAGGGAAGGAGCGATGGGTGGAACGCATCTAAATGCTGGCAGACGGCAGTCGCAACCCCTTTCTTCCCTCGCTTAACACTGCTTTTGGGACCCAAACATGTTACTAATTGCTTCATGAAGAAATGCGCAGAAGTTGGAGAACCAAACACAAAGCAAAGTGCTTTGAAAGATGAAATTTAAAAAGTTTACGCCGGTGTTACAAGAGGATCGAAAATGAATTAGACGGATTGCAACTGTCGCGAATCGCGATATCTGCGAGGAAGGTCAAACGCCATTGGGTAGAGAGGAGGCAATAGGCGCGAACTTTTGCAACGTTGTGATTAGGATATGTATAGAGCTGCATCGTGAGCTATCTACTGTGGCGATGAACTTGGCACATTCCAAAAATTGCTCAAGAAGTCGCCTCTTCTGAGACACCGTCGTCACCAAGGGATCTACTAGCCTCAACCTCCGCATCTCTAGATCGCTACTTCCTCCTCACCCCCCTCAAAGAGTCTTACGGAGAGTACGCACTAAGCGACGAAAGCAAAGGATAAATGCGAGGAAGGTACACGGCTCATGGTTCATTCTCCAATCGGCGACTTGCTAGGTTCTGTTGTTCAATGAGTTGTAGACTTCAGATACCATTCAAATCGAGGCGCTCTGCTAGACTTCAAATAGTTTCAAGCACAGCAGAAGCTCATAAACTTACGCACAACAATCGGAGCCTCATTCCCAGAGAGGTAGAAGACAACACACCGAGTGAAGAAGAAACCGAGCCCTGCAGCTGCATCCAACGAGTACAACGACACTCGACTTCCACAACCAGATATCCGAATCTTGATGTTATGACGCGATGCTCCAAGTTCTCCATTACCTGCATTGGTGCTTATACAGGAAAGCGCAACCAGCAGCGCCGCTACGCCATACCCCACTCAACGCAGCGCGGTTCGGAAAACCAAACATGTATTTTGCGACCCATCCTATCGGTCCAAATCTAGTTCTTGTCGTCACACTCATGAGCTTGAAGACAGTTAAGTACTCATGACGAGACTCGAGATCCGCACCTGACGTGAACTTCTCGGATAGGGCGAAAGGATATGGCGACGGCTGCACTTGCAGTCTCTGTCAAAGCCACGTTAAGATAGGGAAGGAACGCTGTTCGAGATCCGTGACTTCTTTCTCTTCCCATGATTAAGAAAGGCCTACCTTCTTTCCTCTTCGATTTCAGACAAACGTCTTCATGTAGTCTTACCAACGTGTCCCAATGATCCATCCACTAAATAGGGTTTAGGTTCCCTCATGCCTACCCCTTTCGCATGATATCAGCCTCCAAACGAAATAAACTTTACCAATTCCAGTAATACAGTCCAGAGCCGCGCAAACTCTATTCCCAGCTACGCGCAAAACATGAGGGCAGAACTTTTGTTGCAGATCGCATTCTTATTTATACTAGCGTCTTTGCCTATATAAGCGCCAGAAAGAGCTAGTCGTCGGCTGATGAATGCTGAAGTGGAGGCTGGGTTTTTAGAGTGGGGTGAAGAAGCGCTCCGAGGCGTGGAATGCCCTGCACATCAACCAAGCTTATGGAGGCTCGAGATAACATACCGCAGCTATGAACGGGAGGAACGGAAACTCTGATACAACAAGTGGAACCTCGCAGGTGACAGGGTATGGTAGATTTTTACCTGCAGCAGGCCAGAACGACGTCACTGCGGGTGAGGATGCGCTGCAAGTCTGACGGAGCATTCGGGCGTCGTCGAGGACTGAAAGCGAGCTTCGAGGTGGTGTGTATATTCAAGCTAATCAAGCTATTCGTGAGCTGTTTTGATGCTGATGTTGTACAGCATTGAGGCTTGTCTCTAGATCATCTGATCATGAGCCGATGTGAACCCATGCTGCGTCTGACAGGATGTCGCCTTGCTATTTTAGATCGCCACTTGAGACGAGAGATCCTCTCTTTAGAAAACTTGGTGCGTGCAACTTGTGTGTCTAGGAGGCCTGAGAGCTATTCAGCTTGCTTGTTTGTACGACACCTGTTTGCGGATGCTGTTCCCAAGGAAGGCGAAAGCGACCATTGTTCAATCCCTCGGCTCAAAACAAACAACGCTCGGGAAGACGCAATGCTTGTTCGAGTCTTGTCTTCTAGAACTCGACAGGGCTCCAAAGTAGATATACAGCATGCGGCAGATACAAGAAAAATATGTAGCATTGTCCACCGTGCAGAACCTTTCACTTTCGATGCTAATATGAAAATCTTGATGTGAAGAATACCCTGGAATTGAAGACTTAACTCGTGGAAATTGTACACTAGGTGAGACTTTTCAGCACACAATCAACCCTTTCTCAGGAGGTTCTAGACTAGATATATGGTCGACAATGCCGCAGCTGTACCAAAGCATGCCATCAAGATAGGAACCAAATGAAACTGGAGATAGGCAATGGGAAAGCGGTTGAATACTCGGTACTAGGCAACGAAGAACTTCTTTATTCAAATTGGTTGATGGGATATTCGGACGAACAACATCTGCGACTTGAGGTCAGTCGCTGGACGTCCAACGAAACCAAAAATAACAAACAACTCCAAAAATAAACAGAGCAGCAAATGACGACGAACAGGCTCTGTAAATAAGACCGAAAAAGCAACACGGAGAGGGTCCTTTGGCAAATTATGCGAGAATTCTTGTATCCGAGCGATCCGTCATCAGATAAACCCATACGAGGAATTACTGGTAGGGTCGCTCGAATGATTCATGGGGCTTCCAGCAGTCCTACTTGGACAAACTGAGCTACAGAGATGATCCTAGAAATGAGGCTTGAATGACGAGCAAATATCCTCATAGTAGGTTTGAAATTTATACAACCCAGCGAAGGAGAGACTGCCATCGCAAGCATTGTCTCGTAACCAATATCAATAGAATATCCCCGATGCACAGCAGAACTTTCCCCCCTGTACACGAATATAAATTCGAGAAAGTGACGGTGCCAGCTATGACCATGCTTGTTGAAATCACGTCAATGCTCGGAAAGTAGGCAGAAAAGATGATGCTCAGCCACTCGAACAAGGCGTAATTGCGACACCATGGAAATTAAACAATCGTATTCATCGCACCTTCTGATTCTGCCAACGTAAACCGGGGAATCACAAACTTTGTGATTCTCGCAAACTTGCGGATTCTTCAGCAAGTTTCCCGGACCTTGGATGAACGGCAGGTGCAATAGTGAGCCGTGGCCACAACTACAAACAGCGGCTTGAAATTGAAACAAGACAAAAGTTTAGATTCATCACATCTTCACACTGACTCAAGTGAGCACAGAAGCAACACGAGCAATTCTCTCTTTCCTCACAGGCTGACTGCCGCGAGCGGAGTTTTCAGCATCACCTAATGCAGCGAAATCCGGGCTTCCCCTGACTGTGATTGGAGCCATTGTCTTACCTTACCCTCCGCGCCGTCCTCGTCACGCCCGCTTTAAGTCTACTGGACAGTGGACACCCGCAGACGCGCCCCTCATTGGTGCCATGTTTTCTCCTAAGTGTGAAACGTCGGGACGGGGCTCGGAAAGAGCCACGGACTCAACGAGGGGCAGGTTCAAAAGTTGGCAGCGGGGCCCAGGCCGAGCGGCGAGCGCCAATGTTTTGTGGGAGGCTGAGCAGAGCGGGGATTGGATGAACTTCGTATTTTGTGCCTCCTCGCCCGTGTAGCGGCAGTTCAACGACATGGGAGCACGGAAAGTCAGGAGACAAGCCGCAAGATAATAAAGACTTCGGTGCGGCTTCACTGCAGGTTTCTCGGAATAGGGATTGTGCAAAAAAGAGACATTTTCCAACATCAGAGTCCCACAGCAAATGCAGTGAGA
>QGMK01001099.1:0-13238 GCA_007825345.1 Lachnellula suecica
ATAATACTTCTTATTAGAAAATATATTATTAATATATATAAAATATATTAAAACATGTAATAAAAATCCCTTATACATAATTTGAATTATAAACTTGGATCAACTTAGCTCTAAACTTAGAATTAGATAGTTTTATCCAATTCTACTAAAACATAGCTAATTCCAAGTCCAATTCTGCTGAAAAAGGCTTAAACTTGAGTTAAACTTGGACTTGGCCAACCTTGAGTAGAAATGCGATGTCGTCGATGTTCAGCGTATTGCATTTCCAGACGAGATCCATGCACTCGTTGTAGAACTGCTTGCAGGTGCGTAGAATATGTAAGAGTGGAATAGGACGCCCCCATCGTCGAGGAGAGTCGTGGTGGCCGTGGTTAATCACAGCGTTGATTGTTTGTCGGTCGCCGATTTTCCGCAGTGCTATGGGGCGACCATCTTGCACCGTAAAAACGTGCGTGAAGATCATGTGGCGAATCTCCCGTGGAAGGATATCTAGGAACGACATGGTTGAGATATGTTGTGGTGGAGGTTTTCGTGTCTGTTGGTGGCAGAGCATGGAGTTAAATATGGTTGCACCTAGAGCCGACAGCCTTAGCGCTAGTCCTCACTAGCATGAAGCTGGTGAATGGATGAAGTATCAAGTTGGATTGGAAATTACATTTTCTTGGAACACGCGTGCTGGATCTTCTTTCCAGATATCTCGGTGCACATCCGATAATGGCCCCCAAACGAAACACGCCTCAAGCCAAATTGGGAAGCCTTCCATCATCGACCCATTGCCTGATAACTTTCCTTCGCTCTTCTCGAGAAATATGAGCCCTGAAGTTGAAAGGGGCCTGCAAAAGCTCCGGCAAACTAAGCAGAGTTTGGACAACTTTTGCATGATAGCCACCAATAACTTTCAAGTACTCTTTGGCTATCATGTTGGCATTCACCTCTGCGGCGTAGCTGATCATTCTTCGCCGACCATTAAGAGATACATCCACAAAGATTGGAACCTTGAGTCCACCGTCTCTACCGCGCACAATACCGTCAAGTATAAACCCGTCACCGAACGCCAAGGCCATCTTGAGCATGATGTTATTCGGACTCAGGTGGTCAGATGTATGATCCGGCGAGCCTAGTTGTGCAACTACTTTAGTGTCGTTCAAGAACGCAAGCTCTGGATCCAAAGGACCAAGATAGCTAGCTCTAATCTCTTATCCGGTTCGTTGGTCCCCTGCGGCATGGAGTATGGTCAGACATGCACTGGCTAAGTGACTGCTAAACCAAATCGAGTCGCCTTTCCTTTGGTTTACTGTCTGGAAGCGTATCAGATAATCATAACTGCTTTCTTCTGGTCCGCCTGTTGGTAATATTGCCAAGCTCCTGAGACTGGTCCAGTCCTGGAGCACTAGGTGTTCTAGTTCTAAGGCCAGACTCCTCGCATCATAACCTCGATGCCCGAAAAGACAATATGGGAGAGAAGCGGATACAACTTGTCTTTTGACTACCTTTGGAAGTCTAGTCATCGACGATGAGTTTGCGTTACCCAGAGTGTTGTATTTCCAGACCAGACCTTTGCATTCCTCGTAAATCTGCCTGCATGTTCGCAGGATGGAGAGCGATATTATGGTGCATGGGCCACGGGTATATCTGGACGTTATTTCGTATTGGATGTGCGGTATACCAGTAGTTGGTCTGAGGAACACAAGGCGGCCGCGAGTAGTGAAAACGTGCTTGAATATCTCATTGCGTACCTCTCGTGGTAATATCTGGAGAAAAGATTGCCCCTTCGCGGGAGACCTGGATACCTGTTAGCAAATTCGATCTAACAAATTTTCCGGTTCTTGAGGGGTTTGAAAAGCACTGACCGATGGTTTTGAATCTCCATGGTTCGCAACAAGGTTGGGAGAATGAAAAGGGGAGGACGACGTGCGATGCTGGGGGTGATGTCTCGAAAGCTTAGTAAGGTAGCATACGTCGAGGTGTCCGGATTGCAAACCACCCCCTTACCTTACGTCAAAAACCACAAATTTAAAGACAAAAGTAAAACAACACGGCGGAAATCTATTCATCGTCTACTCCTCACTCTACAACCCCCCGTCCTCCCCCCGGCCCACCAGGCCCTTCACCTCGCCTCCGCCATCCCTCCTCACGGCTTTTCGGCGCTCGGTTTGAAACTCTAGCGTCTGGACGCTCAATGGTTCATATTTCTGAGCTTTCCTTCCTTAATCCACTTATTGATGCTCTCCGTGTAATCGCCCGCCTCTCCAAACCCTGCATCGGCCCATTCTTTCAAGCTTGTCACTCCGTTGTCGTAGTCCGACTCCTTTATCAACAGATTTTGCAACGCATGAAACCAAATATCATAACGCTGCAGAACCTTCCCCAAAGTTACACCAACCGCCGTCGCGTACATGTGACCTAGCTTGCTGATGCGAACATCTTTCACGAAAACCAAAACCCCATCAGACCCTGAAATCTCTGGAAACTTGGCGTGGTGAACTACCATTAACAGATCTCTCAAACTATCACCTTTCTCGCATACATCAATGCCTTTGATAATAAAACGCCCATCAATGGTTGAAGCCATGTCTCTCCATATCTTGAGGGGGCTGAATTGGAGGAGGGGGTGCCATCGGTTCGGAAAGCATCGACGCGGAATGCCTTCTGGCTCACTGAAGAGTAGTACTCCTAGGGGAAAAACAAAAGTCCTTTCAGATGCCCAAGGTATCCGTCTCTACCGACTGCGGCCCTTAAAATGCTTAGCTGCTCATCCAACAGCGAGCTGCCAGTTCGAGCATACTGGTGCTCAATGTTGGACCAGAAATTAACGGTAGCAGCGAGGTCCCAGGCTGTCCCAAAGAGCATATTCGATGAGATATCTCGTCTCGCGTTGGCAACGATCGTAAGATCTCTGAGGGCTGCCCAGGCACGGGATTGAAGTTCGAAGAGATCTTGTTTCAGACTGAGGTATGAGCGATGTCGCTTCGTATCCAAGTAATCGAACCGAATCTCAATTCTCTGTACCATCGATTTGATCTTGTCTGGTAGTTCCCAGAAATGGCCACCGCGGGCTGTAGAGAGAGTATTGTACTTCCAGAACATATCCCCGCATTCATCACGGATCTTCTTACATGTAAGTAATACCGATATCGAGAGAGGCATGGAACTACCATCAGAGGCTTCAATTTTGTATCTTTGGGGTTGAGTAGATATCGTTGACGACGTTGGGTGGAGCAATACGAATCCATCGCCGGGAGATGTGAAAATGTGCTTGAAAATTTTCAACCGGATTTCCGTCGGGAGTTCATTGACGAAGTATCCAGGGGGTATGATAGTGCTACTAAAGATAATCATCAGTGCTCTGTATTAGGAAAGGTTCAATATGGACTGAATAGTACGCACCGCGTTGTGAGACCTTGGTTCACCATCTCGACGATAATGTGGTGAGAAGGAAGAGCATTGAAAAGCTGGCAGCTATTTGTACTGGTATAACAAAGAATGTGAGTATTTGGTGAGTAAAAATTGTGTCACTTTGCGAGGAAAGTCATAGAAGCTGATCTATGATGCCTGAAAACATCTTTCTTGCTCTTACAATTCTGTGAAATGTGTACTAGAACATTCAAAATGAGAAATTAACGAGTCAAGTAAAACTAGCAATTATCAGAAATGGAATCGGACAAACGAGCATAATGTTTGTTGACCATTGGAAGTCCTTTGTATTGGTCGCTTGACGCCCAACGATCCTGAAACGACAAAGGCGACTTTGGGGTCCATAGCTTCTGTATGAAAGTGACACAACCGGTCAAAGTAGCATGAGAGATTCGCTCGACTGGCAACGAAGAGCGTGCAGGCCAAAAGTGCTTTTCTGGGAGCTGGTTTCAAGTAGACACGTGACCAGAGAAAGAACAAAATTCTCCTGCATTTTGTTCTGAGGCGATGTTGCGGTCCCAGCGGTAGTGGTCTCATCATCCGTGGCACTTGTCTGTAGAGCCCGTTGTACCAAAGTATCTTTCTTCAACGTTCCAAAATTGATCCTTGACACGGGATGTTCAAGTTGGGTTCAAGGTGAAAGTTTCATTTTGACGGTCAGGAGTTATTACGTAAGCCACCCCTCAACTCAACGTCAACTGCCACTTGTACCCCTTTCAGCGTCTCTCAACGTCAATTTAAGATGTTTGTTTGAGCATCAAACGTGCAGCCTTCCGATGTTTGAGTTTCGAAAGTCTATGGCGGCAAGTATATTGGTACTGATCTTTTCGGCATCTTTTCTGCGCCTGAAAGCCCCCCTAACATGCTTTCAGCGCGCGGAGACCCTGTCGACAGTCCGTTACTTAAGCAACTGGCCAATGTTATCCAGTCACTGGACTTTGGAAGATCTCCTCAGCTAGATGCTAATGCCGAATGCAGAACAAGACCGGTTGGCTACGAGCAGTTTACCCCGGCCGAAATTCGTCTTGGGCCTTGGTATCTCAAGAGCCAGCGAATTTCTCCAATCATCAGAAGGTGTCGTATTAACACAGTAAAAAACAAGGTATGGGTACTCAAGCGGGGTTACAACGAAACCTGAATCGTTCAAATGAGGCTTGGAAGCGCATACTGGCCGGGGAGTGGCCCCACCCCCGCCTTTACCCTTGCCTATTGTGCGCTTCACGTGGCAGAACCAAATCGGCAATTCATTTCCGCTGTATTGCTTCTGCATGCAGCTGTATGGGTCCAGAGTTATGGCTTACCTCAGTGCAGCTGGGATTTGGTACTTGAAAGTTGGTCTGTCCGCCAGTTTCCAAGAGCATCTGCATCCGCTCTAGGATTTGAGTTTGCATTTTCTTTCTCTTCACAAGATACGCAAAAATGTCGGAGCCGAAGACTGATAATGTTTTGTCCCATTGGAAATGTTTACTAGCATGCACACTGGTATCCATGTGTCCCTTTCAATATGGTATTGATTTTGGTATCATCGGTGGTCTGCAGGCAATGCCAGGATTTCTCGAGGTAAACAACGATAGCTTGCTCTTTTCTGCCACGAGATACTAACCGCCTCTAGGTCTTCGGAAACAAAGACCCCAATACAGTGATTGGATACAACATCTCACCTGGTCGTCAACAACTCATTTCGTCCTTGATGATTCTTGGCGCCTTCCTCAGCTCCTCTGCTGGAGGTTAGATTCCCAACACCACACCTCAAGACTTGGCTTACTCTGACAGGCCCAATTGCAAAGTATATTGGGAGGAAAATGTCGATCTGGACCGCTTGTGTTCTTTGCATCGTTGCCAACGTCATTATGATGACGGCGACCCAGATTGGCGCACTTTATGCCGGAAGACTAATCATCGGTATTGCAAATGGCTTGTTTATGACTTTTGCTCAACTTTATATTCAGGTAGCCATGTTCTCGATGGCCTTTTGCATGTAACTGAACAGTTGTACAGGAATGCACTCCAGCTAGATACCGAGGATTGATGATTGGAGCTTTTCAATCATGGACCTCATTTGGTATGACCAAACGTTGCTCATTATTTCAATAGTCTAACTTCTTTTCTTAGGTTCTCTCATCGGAGCAATTATAGACAACTTCGCAGTCAAAGTCGGCGGCAAGCAATCTTACATCATTCCACTTGGAATTGTATACATCGTTCCCGGGATTATGGCTATCGGCATGCTCTTTATTCCAGAGTCACCAAGATGGCTATTACAGATGGGCCAGGAAGAAAAAGCACGAAAGGCTCTCAAGTGGCTTAGACCCCATCCAGAACTCGTCGACGCCGAACTCGCGGACATCAAAACTGTCATCGATGCTGAGAACGCCATCTCACAGAATGCTGAGATTATCGACATTTGGCGTAATCCGGTGGATCGTAGACGTGCTCTGCTGTCTATCGGTGCGGTCAGTCTCCAGGCTGCGTCGGGTGCTATGTTTATGATATGTAAGTTACCTGATTGTATCATCTTCATCGCTAATGAATCGCAGCGTATGGAACTTATTTCTTCGAGATGGCCCACGTCGGTAACGCCTTCGAAAATAATTGTATCTTGACAGGTGTTGGGGTTGCTGTAATCCTAGTCAACAGCTCCATCATCACGAAATATGGCCGACGCCGAGTGTTTCTGTTCTGGGGGCTTGTCCTTTGTGCCATTGCCCAACTGGTAATTGCCGCCGTCTACACCGCCGAACCGGGCACTACCCCTACTGGCAGGGTTATTGTTGGACTTTCCGTCATTTATATCGTTGCCTATAATGGTATGATAGCCACGTATGCTTGGCTCTGTGGTGGGGAGTTCCCATCTCAGCGACTTCGCTCATATATTTTTGGCTTGTCCGCCTCGATTGGATTTCTCGGTGCATGGCTCGCAACTTTCACGGCCCCGTATTTCATCAATCCAGATGCCTTGAATTGGGGTATTCAAATCTGCCTACTCGTTTGTTACAAATCTGACTGTCAACAGGTCCCAAGTACGGCTATATATGGTGTCCTAGTTGTTTGCTAGCTGCTGCGTGGGTGTGGTTCTATCTGCCCGAAGTTAAAAACCGAACGTTTGAGGAGATTGACGAAATGGTATGCCTTTATTATTTCTTAAATGTGTCTATGTATTGTATGCTAATCATTACCCAAAAGTTCGAGGCTCGACTTCCCGCGCGGAAGTTTAGAGGGTACAAGTGTATTGGTCCAGCTGCTCTTGCAGCTATGGGAGAGAAGGGGGATGGGCCACGAGTTAGTCATGAGGAAGTCATTTTCAGCAACCCGAAGGTTGCCACTGAAACTGCAGTTGCACTTGGGTAAACCACATTGGTTCATATCGCCTCTTCAGGCAGGTTCAAGTGACCAGAGGGAGATTAGTGAGAGTCGAATAGCAAACAATAAATTCAAAAATCCACTTTAGAATACAAGTGTTCAATAGAACTTCTTTTCCGATCGCATGATTGCAACCAACAATACGCGATAAAACTTCAAGTGAAGAATGATACATCTATCTTCTACCCCAAACTATAGTCTAGAACGTATATTTCTCTCTACTTTCAGAGGAACTTCTTCACAACTTCATCATATACCTCCTCAGCATGTCTTTCGGCGTCAAACTTAAATATCCAATCCTCCCTTGGCAACTCGATGCTCTTTGGATCCTTCTTTACCTTATCCCAATCCGCTTTATGCCACATGTCCCTCGTCGTCTCGCCCGTTTTCTGAACAGCTTTTACCCTGTCGTATCGAATGTCCTGATAAGAACGCACCGCCGCCGGCACATTTTCCTTGCCCGCTCTTTTCAGCATAACAGCCAAAGTAACACCATCCTCAAGTGCCTGCGTAGCACCCTGTGCGCTGGTGGGCAGGAATGGATGCGCTGCGTCACCCAACAGTGCAATCCTGCCGTGTGTTGACACCCAAGTGGGCAGCGGGTCGCGGTACACAAGCTTCCAGTCTACGATGTTTGGGGTCTTTTCCACAATCGCTATGCAGATGGGATCCCAGCCTTCAAGCACTTTCAGCACATCTTCCATTTTGCCAGGGAAGGACCATGATTCTTGAATGTCGTGGTCGTCGCGGTGCGTCATGACCCAGCAGCAGTCTGTGCCATTTTTTATTGTGCTGAAGAGAAAATGGACGTCGGGCCCGATCCATCCGTTGAAAGTGTCGCCGTTGGCACAAAATTCTGCGGTTCGCGGGTCGGCTATCATGTCTTTGTTTGAGAACCTTTTTAACCATGGTTAGCTGGATTTTGGAAAGGTGAAGTGAGGGAAGTACCATGCTCGGAATATCGCGTAGCCACTGCTTTTGGGTTTGTCTTCGTATCCAAGCACAAGTGTTCGAGCTATGGAGCGCACTCCGTCCGAGCCAATGACCATGTCTGCGGTCACCTATTTCCAGTCAGTATAGTGTCAGGTGTATTCAACATCCACAAACCTTCTCTCCATCCTCAAACTCCACTCCCGCCTTATCGTCATCCTCAAAATAAGCCTTTGCCCTCTTCCCAAGCTTGATCTCAATTCCCAAGCTCAACGCATAATCAAACACTATTTGATGCAACTCGCCTCTATGTCCATTGAGAGCGGGCGAGGTCTCATCTTTGGGTGGACTCTTCTGATGCGAAACCACTTCTCCAGTGTCGTATTTGTGTATCTTGAAACCGTATTCTGATAAATCGATGCTCACTTCTCGCATCTTCTTGGTGATTTCGCCATCGGCCCAGCGGTGGAAGATGCGTCCTCCGTTAGGACCGAATGATATTATGTCGCCGAGGATCTTGAGGGAAGGGAAGGACTCGTAAATGATCGCAGTGTGGCCTTGACGGTGGCATTCTATTGCTGCCGTGAGGCCGCCAAAACCTGTGTCGAGAAATTAGTGATTGATTCATGTGAGAAAGCAGATATCTCACCTGCGCCGATTACCACCACGCTGATTCCAGATTTTGGAGCTATCGCACCATCCGCAACTATCGAGATTGCCGTCTCGTCTGTTCTTCCTGGAGACATTTTAAATACTATGTCTCCTTGATTTGATTTCCGTTATTCCTCCTGCGAGCTTCAGCACTCTATTTTTTCCAAAGCCTGAGATGCAAGCCACTTTTTTGATTTTTCGATTTTAAACCGCCGTATGATTCTTGGACGAGTGAGTCTCGGAGGTGGAAAAACAAATTAGGAACTTCGGAAGCATCATCCGATATATGCTCAGGGGTCTCTGCTGGTGGGGCCGCGGGGTACGTTCTGGGCGACCCCACACCCCGCACTTTGTAGATGTACGCGTATGCAGGGTTTTTCTGAAGCCTGTCAATGCATGATTTAGACTGCTATTACTGTATTTAGCTCCAAAGGTCTTCGTGTATTTGAAGTCGTTCGTTTGTGCGAGTCAGCCACGAGTCAGATAAACTAAAGGCTGACTCTCTCCCCCTTTTTCTTTCGCTTACTACTCTAATGTGGCTCACATACACCAGGAATAAACTTTTGATAAGTGAAAGATTTGGATTTTTTGGCTCTGGAGAACGACGATCTAAGGTGTCTTGCTATAGCCTTGAATAATTATTGTACAGCAAGCTTGGGATTATGGACCTCCCTCTATGTTCCCAACTTCCCATGAAGTTGTTCAAGTACAAATAATAATATATCTTCGTCCAAATAGCCGTCCCAGTTCTAGCACGGATTTCGAATTCGAAAAAAGTATGAAATTATCTCACTCTTCAAAAGCGTGAGAATTGACACTAAGATTTACACCCTCGCACGCAAAAAGTCTAATAAAATACCCTTCCCAATCCTCGCCGATTCATACTGCTCCTCCGGAAACAGCAGAAACCCATGCGGCCCACCTTCCACAAACTTAACCACCGCCTCACCCCCCGCAACCTGATACCGAAAGCTCATCAACACAGTATCATCAACCACCGGATCCAGCGTCCCACACAAAAACAACGCCGGCGGTAGCTTCGGCCTCTTCTCCAACCCCTCCGTCTTTAACGCCTCCAGGTCTTCAATCTGCGATGCAGGATACTGAAATACCTCATGATACAGCGGCGAAATCGCAGGATCACGTCGCTCAAGCAGCGTCCTAGAGCCCAGATACGCGTCTCCGAAATGCTCAATGTTGCTTGTTCTCATGATCAACGGCGTTGTCCAATTTCCAGCACTAGGACTCAAAGACCAGTCAAAGAGACCGTAGATGAACGCAGCTCCCTGAAATGCGAAGTCGGGACGGGCTTTCAGGAGATGGAGAACGGTTAGCATGGAGAGCATTGCGCCGGCCGAGTCGCCAGCGATGAATTTTAGGGGGCCGCCGTAGGTGGAGGGTGAGTGGTCGACTAGGTGGGTGGCTACGTCGTAGACGTCAGAGGGGCCGGCGGGGAAGGGGTTTTCAGGTGCTAGACAGTATTCGGGGGAGATGACAGTGAGGTTTGTGGTTGTTGCTAGGGCTAGGAGGAGATCATCGAACCTGGCAGAAGTAAGCTGATGACTCAAGACTCAAAAATAAATCTGGAGCAGCTTACCAGTCACAATGTGCAAGCACATGGCCACCGCCGTGGATATGGAGGAAAACTCCATCAGGCTTGGAACCTGGAGGGGGCATCACTCGACATTTGATCGAGCGGTCGCTGTCACGAGATGGGACTTCGATATATGTTGCCTGGGGCAAGCGGAGAGTTGGTGCAGGCCCTGTTGTCAAAGTGACTGTTAGATGAGTATATAATTTTAGGTATCATTGCTACTCACAACTTGTTTTACCTTCGTCTTGGAGACGGCGAAACTCTCCGGCTCCAATCTACAAATCGATCGTACGTTAGCAAGTGCATTGTTGATTGGCGAAAGGTCTTTAGAGATGTTCCAGGGGGATCTTCATATATTATGCAGCTGCAATTTTAGAGGGGCTATCGTTTTCAGGGGCTTCGCTAATTCTGGGCGGTCAGTGGGGTGCAAAATTTAAGTATATCTCAGCACACGTGGGGCGGAATGATTCCGATCCGGCAGAACAATGGCAGAACCCCGCAATTTTGATTAATACTCGTAAGTATTACAATAAGCAGCATTTTCATCAAATCATTCCAACATGGGCAACTTGGCCGAGCGGTTATGGCGCCAGTTTCAGGTTCACTTGACACACGCTTCACAAGAGCATACTGGTTCGAAAGAGCGTGGGTTCGAATCCCACAGTTGTCATTCACTTGATTTTTTGCATTGTTTTTGCATCGTTCACCCTAAAATGCCCAATATCAGCTTTCTTTGAGATAGGTTTCTGACATTTTATTTTTGCCTTTTATATCGCCTCCGTTTCTTGAATCGTGGGGGTTGAGCCATTTAAGCAAGCTTAATTAAGGTTTAATTAAAACGTTTATCGCATTGCATTCATTTAGGCCCTAACGTTTCCTGAGTCACATCTCCTCTTTATTAACTTTGATAAGCATGAGAATAAATATCTTCAAATTGATGGCTAAGATTAAGACGGCAACGATGGTTACAAATCCGACACAATGGGCCACTGCTAGTTTTTACGGATATGCAGCTTTTCGCAAATATTACTGCTGAAATCCGTAAGGGCCAGTTAAATAGATATAGATATGCTGAGGACCCTTTCCGATGCATATGGGAAATAAGGAGTCCACGGTTCATTTATCATCGGAAATGGATATTTCATCGCATCTCCCGTGAGACATGCGGCGGCAGGCCCGTAGCATTCCATTCTTTCATTCTTTTATTTATTCGTTCGTTCATTCATTTATTTGTTTATTCATTCAGTGCTCCTGAGATAAATCTTTTGCCGCGAAAGTCGTGAATGCGTACCTCTTGTTATTGGCGATAACGATCAACTCCACCGTTGGCCTCAATACAGGATTTCCCCCATGACGGTGTCTCGCAGTGAGTACACCCCCCGAGGTGAAGTTTGACGGCCAGTAATTGTGGCCGTGTTTTTCATCGACGTATAAGCAATTTAAGCGAGACATAAGGATGCACATTGTTCCGCTCCGGCCCCCGCAAACCAAGTTTTCGATATCGGCAACTAAACCACTTCGAGGAAGGTTCAGGACGAGAGGATCCTGGACCACGAGGACGACATGGCTGACCTCCATTGACTTGTATGACTTCGTACGCTCTTCTTGTATCAATTGATATCCCTTCCAACCCTAGATGTCTTTCTCCTTTCTTCCTTGAGCGTCGCATTGCTTATTGTCTCTTAATTGTCTTTTTTGCCTCTTAGATCCTCCCACTTCAGTCTCAACCATGCGCGCCCTTAAACTTCTCCTGTATACATTACCTATACACTTAGCAAGTGCCTCCCCCGAGCAACATGTCTTGCAACCCGCAGATCAACACCCCCTTGCGCCCCTTGACGGCGGCCAGAAACCCCTCCCTGAGCACCCCGAGACATTCCCCGCATTCCTCGATGCGCTGGACGTATTGCAGGCCGACTACTTCGCCATCTGGCAAGGCCTGTGGCCCACCGGAATCGACTGGACGTCCGCGGTCATAGGAACACACGTCTCCGCCTCCCTCAGTACCCTCTCGTCCTCCTTCTCCTCGCTCACATCCTCGAAATCCAAAGAGAACCTCGTTAACAAATACTTTTCTCAACTCGTTGCCTCCTACTTCGGCCAAGACGCCTTCGCCCTGCGGCAAGAAGCCTACGACGATATACTATGGGTGGTGCTAGGCTGGGTGGAGAGCATCAAGTTCATCAACCAGCACAACACGCTGCATTACAAGAACGAAGGTGAAGCCTGGTACGGCACGCAATGGATCCCCGCCTTCGCGCACCGCGCGCGCCTGTTCTGGAACCTGGCGTCCCAGGGCTGGGACACCTCCCTCTGCAGCGGCGGCATGATCTGGTCTCCCTGGCTGGAGCCCTACAAAAACGCCATCACAAACGAACTGTACATCGCCGCCTCTATCTCCATGTACCTGTACTTCCCCGGCGACGAAAACACCTCTCCCTTCTCCATCCCCAATACCATCACCACCCCCGGCAGGCATCCAGCGAAAGATCCCAAATACCTCGCCGCGGCCGTCGAAGCATATAAATGGCTCAACGCCTCCAACATGACCGACGCCGCCGGGCTGTATGTAGATGGCTACCACATAACAGGCTACACGTCCAACCGCAGCCGCCGCTCCAACACGCGCTGCGACGCCCGCAACGAGATGGTGTATACCTACAACCAAGGCGTGCTGCTCACGGGCCAGCGCGGCCTTTACGAAGCAACGGGTGCACGCTCGTACCTGTCTGACGGCCACGCACTCATCCGCAACGTCATATCCGCCACCGGCTTCAACAACACAAAAGCGGAAACAGATAAGTGGCAAGGCCTAGGCCGGAACGGCATAATGGAGGAGAGCTGCGATGCGCCGGGCTATTGCTCTCAGGATGGGCAGACATTCAAGGGGATTTTCTTCCACCACCTCACTGCCTTTTGTGCGCGCCTGCCTGACCATATCACGACTGAGAAGGAGATGGATAAACACGTGCTGGAGCAGATTAGGAAATGGCATGATAAGCAATGCGCGAGTTATGTGCCTTGGATCCGGGTCAATGCGCGCGCTGCGCTGGGTACGAGGGATGAGGAGGGCAGGTTTGGGATGTGGTGGGGTGCGCCTTCTCATCACCACAATATCCAATTACCAGAACTCCCTGATGAGGCGGTGGATTATAGGAATCTGGGCGTGCCGGCACAATGGAAAGAGGATGGAACACATAAAAGGAGAGGGGAAATGGGGATGGGGGAAACTGCGGGGCAAGGGATTGGGGCGACGGATCTCAACTCTCGCGGCAGGGGACGCACGGTT
>QGMK01001100.1:0-13234 GCA_007825345.1 Lachnellula suecica
AGAGTTGGTGGAGAGGAGGAGGAGGTTGATGATGGATGGACGAGTGTTTGGTTTGGTTTGGTGCAGCACTTGCACTTGCGCACACTTGTGCTTGGGCCGACTCGACTTGGTTCGCTCCTGCGCCCAAAGCCAAGCTCCGGCCGGGTACGCGCACACGTGACTCGCGTTAGAGTCAGGGTCCGGGCAGGTACAAGCGGTGCAGGTGGTGAATAGGAAGAGGGGCTAGTATAGCTTTGTGGACTATGAATGAATATAAACAGCAGAACTGTGAATTGGAAATCGTCGTATGGGAATTGAATCACAACTGTACTTGTACGTGTTACCCCTATTTAACTCTATTTAAAGAACTTGCTGTGCTCTTCGTCATCCTGCAGATCCGCAGCAGAGCAGAGCGTGACTATTCTATTGATATCCAACGAACGAGGCAAGAGACATGAGAATAGAGTGAGTATGATCAAAAGTGATGGAACTATTGATTTAGAGCCTATAAAAATTGAATTACATTAATGAATTCAAATGCAGAATTCGATATATATATATATATATATTTATATCCCCAGACATGGGTGAATATAGCCAGTCTAGCTAGCCACCCGCTCACCGCCCTGCAAGCTCCGGCAGAATGATTGAATGTTTCCTTTGTGGAGCTACAACACCACAAACAAATGAGCACCGCATCCACCACCCCTCAAAGACTCGACCCCCTTCCCCGCACACATCATCCCACCCCCAATGCGCCGACGCCACAATGGGAGATTCAACCTCTCACGATGATCTGTCATCATTGCTGAGGAGGAGCCACATCCATTCTTTCTACGACCACGAATACCGCTTTGAGAATCGCAACAGCGAGGATGTGCACCGCGACGCTCTTGCAGCAGCCCAGGCAGAGCGCGACCGAGTGCGCGAAGTCGCAATAGATGCTCTGACACTATACGAAGCCAGGATAGAGCAGGGGAAGCTACAGCAAAAGGCTGAACAGTATGAAGAACGCGTTCGACTTGAGACGGCACGCGCCCTGGAACAGGTCCGCCTGAGAGAGCTGGAGAATAAAGCCCGATTGATCCCAAACCACCACCGAGAGTCCCTACACCTCCTCCACCGGCTCCTCCTCCTGTCGAAAAGCCTACTCCTCCAGTTGCTCAACCCCCACCAGCTCCCAAATCTCCAGTACAGGCCCCTCCACCACAACCTCCTCAGCAGCAACCACAACCAGCTGCTGCCCCAAAGTCGATCTTCACTCAGCCTGCTCCCCAAACGCAAACGCCTGCGCCGACCCCCCAAGTTCAGGCTGGAGCCCCTGCAAAGCCAGCACAACCTCCGCAGCACCCGTCAGCTCCACCTACAAACCCGGCATTACCTTCTCACATACTCCCGGACGTTCATCGCTATGCAGAAATACACAAAAATCTCAAATCACTACGCTTGATGATTGCCAATGCCGGAAAGGGAGATCCAGCTCTGAAGAAGAAGACGGGTGAAATGCGAAGGTCCATCAGGACAGCACTTGGCCAGCTCGTTGGAGCAAAAGTAGCCGCTGGAGCAAACAGGACGCCGGTAAGTGCGCATCTTTCCATTCAAACATTCTTTTCTCACTCTTTCTAGCTGAACAAAATCGTCGAAACCCTACGAGAGTCACTGAACACTTACCCAAGCCCACCCGCCGATCCCAGCCTAGTCATGGTCTCGAAACCCGAGCCGAGTAACGGAGCAACAAATAACGGCGAATCTCTACCCGTCCTCTTCCTCTACCTTCTCAACATTTTCTCAAAGCTTGCTGTTGAACAATTCGTGGTCGAGGCTGGCGCGAAGCCAGAGACTGCGGACCCCGTCGGCATTGTCACCATCTCCATATTCTCCAACCCGGCATTCCACTGGAGAGGCCAACCACTAATCGACATCCTCATCGCCAAACTCCGAATAGTCTGCCCAGTCCTCTTCGGCATCCGCGGGAGCGAGAAAACAGAAGAAGGCCGTGAGCGACTGGGCTGGAAGAAAGACAACGGCATCTGGGTCAACGAACAAGTCCACAACATGAGGATGACTGGACTCGGAGCAGGATATGCAGCTATTTGCCTTCGAGACTTCTCCAAATCGCGCCTGACGAACGCCTGGCCTCCCACGCATTACTGGCAGACCCTAGCGAGCATTACGTCGACGCCGCCACAACAGATGTCACCAACTCAATTTATGGTTTTGAGAGCGATGATTGAGAATTACGAAGCGACGTTCTTGAAATTCTACGGTTCGGCGGGAAGGGCGGCGCTTAAGGTTGCGTTAGTAGATTTCCCTGGCAGGGCTTTGGAGAACAATGTTGCGGTTAGTTCTTTGAAGGTGTTGGCGGATAAGTTGGAAAAGGATATGGGTTTCCGCTTAAAGCACGCTTGAAGAATTTATGAATGGGATCATAAGCTGGAAAACTAAGAGCATTATTTGTATATAGCAAGGAGTTTAGGGGGGGCTCCACCATGCATTGGTGTACGGGCGTTCGGTGTACGAATTAGCGGTTTATTCTTCAGTCCCTACTCAGGGTGCCCAGGGTGAAATACTATGAGACATTGTAGACTGAGTACATTTTTGTCCCAACTTCCCTTTTCAGCGGCTGCATTATGATCCACACAGGGTCCTCCGCATTTGACAACGCTTTCCCTGCTCTAAACCCGGGGTAGTCCCCACTCTCGCTTTCATTTTCTCCGAGCCTTGAGGGGCATAAACACGTCTTGCATGGGTAGAAAAACGAAGTGTTTATTTCACTTGCTAAACGCCACCACCGCGTTTGTTTATCCAAGAGCAACCTCCTCGCCCTCTATCACCCTCGGAAGTTCTGTTCATACCAAGCCAGACAACCGTTGAATTATGTAGTCTTTATGTTCAAGTCTGTGGAGATAGTCGGCCAAGCGGTCACATTCATTTTGCAAGTATTCGCCAAAATGTTACATTTCATATAAGCTAAGTAGTAACTGGAACACATTTTTCCGGTTGATGTTGAAAATGTTGAATGATCAGGAACAAAACGAGAGGCGTTAGCTGTAAAGACAGCATCTTTCCAGCCAATATCCCAGTAGCAACCAGCGAACTCTCTGCTTTCAGTCGTATCGTATCCATGCCGCTGCCCAGATTCCAAAGGCTCTCACGCAAGAGCCTTCCTCAACTTTGCAAAATCCATCGACCCCAACCCAGTCGTAGGATCCCACCCATCCGCCGCAGAAAACCCACTCGTCCCACATCCCTGATTATTCCCCGCCGTAACATCCTTCAGCGCCGAGCCATACAAAAGCGGGTTCAAGAAACCAAAAGTGGCCTTACCCTTACTAACCCGATAATCATTCAACAAAGAAACAAGCGCCGCCCACGCCGGAGACGACGCGGAAGTGCCGTAGACTTTCTCGGAGGAACCGCCGAGAATCATATGGCAGTATTCTCCCACGAGCGCGATGTCGGGGTATCCGCGACCGCTCGAGTTGTAGTAGCCTGAATATGTGCTTCCGAGGCTGTTCACATACTTCTTGGTGTCGGCGGACTGGTAGGAAGGAGCAGAGAAATAGTAGGAGAAGCCTCCGCCCGTCGATCCACCTTTCTCGAAGGTCGCAGCCTGCTCGCCCCTGCTGACAAACTGAGTGGCGCCAACGGAAGTGATATAAGGGCACGAAGCTGGAAACAGAGCATAAAACCCGTTCTTGCAACTACTCTCGCCGTTTCCTCCAACACCGAAATCTCCAGACGAGAAAAAGATCGAGATACCGCGCGATCCGGTTTTCATGAACTCGTTGCAGATACGGTCCAAGTAAGAAGTGCTGAAACTCTATCACACAGATCAGTATGAGATTCTACATGGAGAGCAGACGAAATCCCGAAGGACAATGTTTCAGAAACCGCGAGACATTCTCGTCCTTATGGATCCCCAGATTCCCCGCGCAAACAGAAGGTGGACATGAAATGAAGGGGTCAATTTAACGCACCTGCTCCTCGCCACTATAAGAGGTCGACACGGACGTTGGGGGGCTGGAGGTTGAGCCCAGATAGCTGCCGAAGTTGACAAGCTCGTCGTCAAACTCCGAGTTGGGGTCATCGTTGGGGCCCATATCAAAAAAGGTGATCGGGTTGGGGTAGGCCAATGCTAGCCCTAGCTGAGTGTCTAGGTTTCCTTCTAGGTCGGGGTTGCTGAGGTCGTTTTGGCCTCCGCTGATTGAAGCGTCGATGAAGTTTGCTCCTTTGGCCTTGGTGTAGTAGTTGTTGATCTACTGGGTGGTATCAGTGTGGCTGGCTGAGAGATCGATGAAGCCTGTCACCCCGAGCGTCGCTTTGCCTTTGCTTGTATAGTCCACGTTGTGGTAGCTTTGAATACAAGAAGGGACGATGTTATTGGCGTCGCACCCGGTTTGTCTTTTGCTACGGGCAGCTGCCGTGCTGTTGTGAGCAGTTTGAGGTCCCATGGGCCTTGGGAAGGATGTTCTGTTTTGACGAGATCTTAGCTATTATTTCCTACCGGATTGACTCGGAAATAAGACCATATCAACGTTCCATATAATGTGGGACATTAATAACTGCTCTTAGTTCCGAATTCAAGGGGTAATTGAAGTTTCTGATACTTACGTTGGCGCAATGGTGTCGATCAAATCATGGCACTGTCCGCAATGCCGGTCAATGCTAGCCAAGTCTTGACTATATCAGTCGTTGCTTGGGAAGGCGTAGTGTAAGCTTCAATCTCTTCTACACTCAACCACTTTCCATAGTCTGCGCTCTCGGGGTTCGAAATGTCAAGAAGTTTCCGTTGCAATCCAGCAATGTTGTTTTGCTTGAGCGCAATTTGCAGGTTGGCCTGAGATTCGGGCTTTGGGGATCCTTGAGAGATCCAGCTGGAGGGAAGAGTAACGTTCTCTTTCAGGGTGATCGGCCCAAGGTTGATATCGCGCTTTGAAAGAGGTGTTGCTGCCACAAGGGAAGCTAACAAAGACACGAGGGCCAACTGAGCCTTGGGAGTCATCTTGCTGGTATATTAAGGAATAGAATGAGACTTGAAAACTTGTCTCAGACCAACACAAGTCATCTGGGGAACTGACAGAGTTTTATACTTTCATAATCAACAACGGCAAAGAGTGTATAGGGTATTTCCATCTGGTCCTGATGGCCTTGAATTTTACGCACCCTCCAATTTTCCTTCTGCAATGAGACTAAGTACTGACAGCGGTATCATGACCCAAGTTGATCATCAAGTGTCCAGGTACATTTGGCGTCCACCTTTCCCAATACTAGGGAAGACTTCGAAGGACGCTCTCCTTCCACTTAGCGGCAGATCGGTAGACGCCCGCTATTTCGTCTCCACTACTTCTGGTGTTCTTTTACCCGCACCTAACCGTGTGCAGCCTTACTCTAATCATGGAAATGGAAGGCAGAAGTGAAATTTTGTGAATATTATAGGAAGATCGACAACATCTTACCAGATAGCAATGCTGCAAGTCTGAATCAATTAGGAAAAGAGAACCCGCTTTGACTTTAAACTCAAAGTTTTACGTATCTCACTCGGATGCAGATCAGATAATACACCTTGATGACTCTGTCTGAGTGACGCGAAATGAAACGATAATAGAATTCTAGAGCCATAGGGCGAAGCCGGCGCCCAGAGCTAAAGTCTCAGAGGAAGGAGGTCTCAGAAGCTTCTAGACTAGCAACTGAACTTCCAAACGTGTGTTAATCATACCATGGTGGATAACCTTGAAACAAGCTTCATTGATAGTAGCTGAATAATCGGCACCGAGTCCACTTATAGCATTACCACTAATTAGCTTGAAAATCGCGAATTTTGCAAACTTAAAATCTACCTTTTAAAAAACTCGTTAATTGCAAAATCATTTATCCCCAACTTAAATAATTTCATAATACTACCCTCAAATCAGGAAGTAAAAGGCTTAAAATAACGGGCTAATATAGCTTTTTGCCTCAAACCACATACCACTTCGATGACTCGAATATAGCTAACATCTGCCCATCAGAGAAATTATTACCTGTCGTTTTCATCACACCAAGCATGAAATTTGAAGGATGTAGCCCGCCCTTACCAACTGCAGGTTTTCGGTGCATTGTGGGACGATCAAGGCTCTTTCTGTGGTACGGCAAGCAACCTGCCGGACCTATTCAATTTCTACACAAACCCTGTTGGATGAGGGGGAGCTGGGGGGCGGGGGGAGGCCTTGACAAACTTAGTGACAAAGAAGGCTCAGCGAGAGTTGATAGTTCATAACAATAAGCACGTGGTGCAGCCCAAAATGCGGCGGGGTTGAAATCTAATCAATTCGAGGGGTCAGAGCCCTGCGCTTCAACTCTCCCACTCGGAATTCGGCAGCGATCAGTGTCATGCGGGGAATAGTTTGTACCCCGCACATACAGAGACATGGCTTGCCCCCTCGGAAAATGAATTTGTCGGGATCATGATAGAATGACCTTCACGTAAGAGAGATGCCCCACATGTGGGACATTGATGAAATAGAAATATGGGCACCGAGAGTCATGAGAGCAGGTATCAAAACCATGCCAAAAGCGTACGAGGAAGACTTGCTCCCCGAAAGACCCCACAATCCATTTGAGAATATTGGAAATTGAATACTAACTGCAACAACATATGGACACCATGACAACGGCATGATGTTCCAGCAAAGCACTGTCCAGCGGCATTGTACATGGAGTAACTCAAATCATACTACAGCTGTGGCAGCCTGCGAGCTAATACCCTTGGTATCGATCAGAAACCCTTGCTTCTTGTCTCCTTCGGTATTCAACCCCCAAGCCGTCGCGCTGGCATCGTGAACCGTAGTCCTCCGCATGTCCCTCAAGTATCCACCGGAAAACTTCCCAGCTCTATGCATGACTGCCGTATTATCCCATATGATTACGTCCCCGGGACTTTTCCAGGGAATGCTGACTGTGTATTTCGGTTGCGTTGCATGCTCCATCAAGGTCTTCAACAGCTCTGCCGACTGGCCGGCTGGCAGACCTTCAACGTGGTGGGCGTGAGCTGCAATGTATAGGTTCATCCTCCCAGAAGGCTCGTGGGGTTGAACTAATTTATGTCTGGACATCTTGAAAGTCGTTGGGTCGAGGTCTTTGAAGAACTCGGGAGCCGCAGTCTTTCGAGAATGATGCAGCGAATGGGCAGCAATGTAATCTTTTTCCAACAACGTTTTCTTGAGATCCTCGGGCAACTCTTCGAATGCAGTTCGAGTGTCTGCGAAATCTGTGTTGCCACCAGTTTCAGGCGGGGGAAGAACGACGGCTCTAAGAATAGAGTAGGATGCTCTACGGGGGTTGAAGGAGGAGTCGACATGGAATAGCCCATTTCCCTGCACTAGATCAGTCTTCACATTCTAGCAGCTGGGATTTTGGACGTACTTTGTTGTACTGGGACCTTGGGGCATCGGGCGTAAGAATGCTTCCATCTTCGTCGAGGTTACCAGCATCGAAAAGTTCGTAATAATCATACCGGAGCTTCCGGCCTATTGTCTCACCATTAGTCAAGGTCTCTCAATGGAAGATAAAAGTGCTCAGACCTTGCACCAAGTATGGTTTAATATCATCTAGATCCCCAAAGCGCCGTGAAAACTCGACATGCTGTCTGTCGTCCATTCCAGTGTTACGTAACACTAACACACCGTACTAGCACAGCAAAACCGTGAGTATAGGTGGTCTCTGGGCTGTCAGACCCGTACCTTAGCAGAAGCACGCCGAATGTCTTGAAAGACATCGTCGGCGATCGGCTTTGAAAAGTCGATTCCACATATTTCAGCCCCAAATGTAGGGTGCAGTGGTTTTACAGACATACTCTTTGGCTCGAGTTCTAGGACACTAGGCATTCTGAAGGTTCAGGACAGGAAATCGGAAAGACAGAGAGAAATGTTATTGATGTTATATGAAAGAAAAGGCGAATTATGTGGGATGAAGATGAAGAAGAAGAAGAAGGGCAAGGGTGGTGCTTTTCTCCAAGCTCATGGCAGCCCCACCTCCAGATATCATATGCGTCCGCCACAGTTGAGAGCCAGCATGATAGCGGGAACAGTGGGCTGGGAACTTGCAAGCTTCCCCGCATCTCGGATTCGCATATCCACCTGTCTCAGGATGGAACTCACTCCAGGATCACTCGACTTGCTGGTCTAATTCTGCCCTTCTTGTGAGAACGAGCACGCTCCCAACCTCAATTTGCCGATAGCCTCCCGCGTATTCCAAAAGCTCCGATGCATTATCTTCTTGAGTCACCATAAATTTATCTGGCACGTTCCTGGCTGCCTTCTGCTGTTTGTCGTAATCCGCCCAGCCGTCTTCACTTGTGGGCCAGTCAATACGAGGCCTTAAAATTCTTTGGCCATAGTCGCAGTCCTGGGAAGGGTAATTCGACTCGACAACTTTGTCGTACACAAGTCGCACAGCGTCAATGGTGGCATCGGCGAGCATGTCGCATATTTCGACGGGCGCAGAACCGCAGTACCAGCCGCGCAAAATCGGCACAAATATAATGGCCTCTCGGAGTTTTGGTAGCTTAGAGCGAAGAGAGGTGACAAAGGGCGAGAACCCATCCTCCTCCTTTTCCCATGCTTCGCGATTGGCATAGTCATCTCCGAATAGGCAGGTGCCAGATATGACAATCGATCGAATTGCGCCAGCCATGCGGGGAGGCAGAGAATGAAGGAACGAGAGGGCGACGGAAGAGCTTCCCTTCAGGACAAAGCGACCTTTCTTGCATCTATGACGGAACGTCGGTGTTGTGGAGGGGATGATTTTGCGGTGTGATATGGATGATTTGATGTGCTTGTGATTAACTCGCATTAGACTCGAAATTTCGGAGGCAACTCGTTTGCTGACGACGAACAAGGAAGGGGTGGAGCAAGAAAGCTTAGTGAACACAGCGAATTTGTTGTTGTAAAGGGTATCTTCTTCGAAATCACCATCCTCGTCGACGTCTTCATCTTCCTCGCTGCTTGGGGAATCTTCCTCGCTGCTAGAATGATATCTTGCACCATTTTCGTCGAAAGCTTGTCGCGATTTGACAATGAAATTGGTCGTTGGGAGTAGGGCATAATTGTAAATCTTTACACGAAGTTTGGTCTCTAATTGGAAGAAAGGAAATCTGAGAAGGCACCAAGCATTAGCAGGAAATAACAAGTCTGCTGGGACACTGGGTAAGATACACTTGGGGGACATTGATTGAAGAAGTGTCCGCAGCCATGATTGAAGCCGGCTCAGCACCCGTCGTGCGATGTTGTTAATATTGATGGTGTTCGAGAGGTGGTGGAGACCAAGTCGCGTCAAGAAAACACACGAGACACGGTGGCTCGAGCGCTGGGTTTAATTCGACGACGTCGATCTTTTGCACAAGACACTCGGTTTCAAAACAATGAACTTTTACAAGAGTTTCCCGAGAGGTTTTGTAGGGAAAGTGTTTAGAATATATTTCTGTGTGGGAATCATTGGTCAATCTTCTTTTCACGACAACCCCGCACCAACGTTTTGGATGCCCCGCCATTCAGAGTTTCACATAAGAACTTTCAAATAATAAGTGTTCCGCAAACCCTTTCGGCGCACCATGATACTTCCATGGAGGGGAAGAGCTAAGAGATCTATCTTTTGAATTAAGACGATACCCCTTTGGGACATTTGTAAGAGCACAAGGCATTATTCATCGTACAGACTACCTGGGCTTTGGCTATCCAATGTTATTTTGCCCTGGAACTGTCAATTTTGAGGTATGCAGAATGTGCCATGGGTAGTGGAACATTTATAACAGCACCAGAAACAATTAAACCGCTGTGAGTTATCATGATTGGGAGGCAAGGTGTACGGCAAGCAAAGCCTCGAGCTCTCATTATAACTACTGACCCATGAGAACGGGGACAACCGGGTCCTCAGCATACAGCTTAAACGCATTCACATACTCAAACAAACTTCCCTTATAGCTCCTCTCATATGTCGTGAAGTTAACATACTGCATGCCAAACTTCACATTATACCCTATAATTTCACCATTAGCCACGGCTCGATCTCCCTGCTACATAGATCAACTTACCCTGCGACCACTCAAGATTATCCGCAATGCTCCAAGCCAGACAACCCACAACATTGACACCCTCCGAAATAGCCATCAGAATAGCCTCCATATATGTGCGGTAATACATCATGCGACCTGAGTCATATAGGATATCTTTCTTCAGCGTCTTCAGCTCCTCAAACGGCTCCGCCCAACCGAACTCGCTAACAACAATCCCGCCCGAGGGCCAGGTATCTTGGATGTACTTGAGAAAATCCGGCACCCAGTCCGTGGCGCGACTGAGCCACGGCGTGTACGGATCGGCTGCGGCGCCGATATTCCAGCCGTCCGGCCCGGTGTTGCTGGAGTTGTAGCAGGCAGGATACAGCGGGTTGGAAGCATTCGCAACACATGCGTCGATACCGGCATCTGGGGCGAAGTAGTAGGATGAGGTGTAGGCGTCGTGGGCAAACAGATCTGCGCTGCCATGTATGAGTTGTTTTTGCTCCTCAGTAAACACCAGCCCGAGCGTGGAGACGTATTCTTTGAAGGAGTCGGCGTAGTCGCCGTTGGTATACACGGGGTTGGCGAACCAGCCTTCGTAGAAATCCCAGGCGCGCTGCACGGCTTGCGCGTCGGCGCTGCTGTTGGTGAGGGGGATTTTGTAGCCGCCGTTTGTTTTGAAGGCAATGGTTCCGTTTAGACCCATTGATTTACCTAGGCGGTATGCGGATGCGTGGGCGAGGAGCGCGTGGTGGCCGCAGAAGAAGGGTTGTTGCTTTGGGGGGATGGTTGTGTTTGCGAAGTAGTTTTCAGGAAACTACATTGGATTAGAAAAAACAGAATCATCCGCAGGACGTGAGACATTACCGGATACTCGCCACAGAATACGATGGGTTCATTCAATGTATACCATTGAGTAACTTGATTCCCGTATCTCCCAAAAACCACTTTGGCGTATGCAATGAAATCTTTGATAATTTCTTCGTTGAGCCATTCTTCATATAGGTTTTGCAAATATAGAGGTAAATCCCAGTGGTAGAGTGTAATCACCGGTTTCACGCCATATTGAAGACATGTATCAATGACATCTTGGTAATGCTGGAGGGCCAACTCATTGATGGGGCCGCGCCCGTATGGCATTATTCGGGACCAAGAAATTGAAAATGAGTAGTAGGGGACGCCAAGGGCGGCAATTCTCGCAATATCTGTTCAAGTTAGAATATCTCACAGGAATTCGGACTTTCGACTGACCTTGCTTGTATAGGTAGTACTGGTTGTCCCCAACATCACCAGTGTCATTCGAAGTAGTAATTTCAGTAGATCTATGCGTAAAGACATCCCAGATCGAAGGCCCACGTCCTTCAGCTTGTGCAGCACCCTCGATTTGATAAGCTGCCGAAGCAACGCCCCACGCAAAGCCTTTTGGAAACTTCCAACTTTCATTTTTAGTATCCAGTGGTACTTGGGCTCCCGGAGGAAACGAGGGGTAGTAGAGGGGCGGGGGAGGGGTTAGCTCGCTTGTTGGGATTGGGGTTGCTTCTACGGTGGTGTTGATGGTTGCTGTTTGCACAGGGCCGACGAAGAGATCCCAGTATTCTGTGGACTATTAGTTTAAATCGGGGAAAATGTGATAGACATACGTTGGAGATTTATTTCGACGGTTGTGGCAAAAGCTGAGGGGTTTGCGATCGTAGAGCCATTCTTGTCAGTCGTTGTTGCATTCTCTGTTACGAGGACTGAGCCTGTCGAATTAATCGCCGCGGAAAAGGCGTGCCCAGCCACAAGTAGTAAGAGAAGAAGCTCCATGATAAATCATGTGAAAAATAAAGTATCAATTGTTATGCTACAAGGTCTGACAACTGAGGTAGCTTTATAGCTCTCTACCCCGCGGCGGGGTAGTAAAGATCCCCCATATTTCTGGATTAGCCAGAAAGTATCAAGACAAAGCTTTCCATGGCATTGAAGTGAAGTGAGGGGTACTGCAGGTCGAAGAGAATAATGAGATTTGCGTTCGGAGAGCTGCGTTTGGTGAGGTACAAGCGGAGATGTAGGTCTGATGTTGGGCGAGGTTCGGAGAAATTCACAGCGAGATATATACAACCACACCGCATCGACACATAAATTCCCAGCCTCCTACAAAAACCGACATTCAAAACTTCAAACTGCCTCGTCATTCATACTTCCCGTCTGCATCAATTCTCAGCCTTGTTCAAAGGCTGCAGTTCAACCCGCCTTGTCCTATTTTGGCTCCCGTCTTCCTCTCAGAGAGCGAAAACGGCTGCATACAAGGTCGCATCGCATTAGGAACCATATTCTGTGAGCAAAAGCGGAATCAATAAACGAAATGCCATGTTGAGCCTGGGTAGCCCGCGATTCCGCCATGCCGTCTGCCCAGCGTTGTCCACGTGGTGGTGGCTGAGTTGCATGGAAGCGCCAGCCTCGTTCTCTGCAGCGGCTTGCCCAATGACATTTGCAAATGCTGCATTTGTGGCTTTATTGAATGCTGCATATGCTTCAAGATGGTGTTTGTTAATAATGATTAAATACTACAACATCACCCGGCGTGGATATTTTCGGTTGTTAATAAATTCAAAAAATCAAGATTTATAGCAATAGCAATGGCGCCCTCACCACCCCCTACCCCCTCAACATCAACGCGCAAACGCAGCACCTCCAACCTAGGCCGTCTGTACAACGGCATCTGGTACTGCGATTGCGCTGACGAGGACTGCGTCGCAAAGTTCCTTCAGGCTGGGGAACATACCGAGCATCCCGGGCAATGGTGTAGGTCCACCTATCACTTCTCTTTCAGCCATCCTGTATTAATCTCTAACAATACCTAGTCTGGCGATGTCCAAAATCCCGTGACAAAGAATGCAAGTTCTTCTTCTGGGCCGAAGACGAAGGAGATCGCAAGGCACGTCTGGAGCGATTAGGGCTGCTAGGCGTCGCGCCGCCCGTGACGCCGGGCTCCAACGCGCGAAATGGGGATTGTTCAAATCCATGGTCTTCCGTCAAGCGGAAGCTGGAGCCCGAAAGCGACGAGCCAGTAGAGTTGGACGGAATGGCTGATGCGTATGCGGCCGAGACGCCGTCGAGGAAAAGGAATAAAGGAAAGGAGACTGAGAGGGGGCGGGCGAGGAGCGAGACTCTGCAGCGGGATGATGAAAGTGATTTGGCGAGTGTGGTGTTGGGGCTGCTGGGCGGGGATGAGTGGACGAG
>QGMK01001101.1:0-13194 GCA_007825345.1 Lachnellula suecica
GGGAACGTGTTATTTATTAGGTGTGAGGTTGGAGGAAAGGAAGTTTGGAGGAAGGTTTTGAAGCGTTGATTTGGAAGGAAAATAATTTGTGAAGCGACGTGAATGATGAGATGATAGGATGGAAAGGGGCAAATATGTACAAGCTGAAATTTAAATCATGAGATCGTCTAGTCTACAGATGCTCTTGCAGTCCGTTCGCTATGCAGAAGTCCGGCATATTCCTTGCCTATGCCATGTATGAAGAGCCATTTCCTATTTCCATCTAACTCATCCTTTCGACCGATCGTTCGTATGATTGTACACCCTCCTACTTGTTGTAGATCAGGAAGTTCCGTAAGCTATCCCAGTGATCGCTCTGCACATAAATGTAGTCCATACTACTCCTCAAACCGCTCTGTACTGTGTCGGGATACCACCTAAACAGCCACATGACGGAGCCCCAACTTAACGCTGCAAACACTGGCCATGCGTCGTGAGATATTCGTTTCGAGAGCTCGTGGCTCTTTATTATGCCCACCTCAGGTTTGATGGAAAGTTGAGCTAAGGCAAGACACACTCGTGCGAACACTGCAAATGATTAGCATACTGTTTTCCGTATGGAGTGAGAGAGCTTACCAAAAATAACGATTTGTTTGCTAACAGAGGAAACATTACCCCTCTTCGACCTCCTCCCAAAGACAAGATAACCCCCTAGTAGCCCGGCAAAAAAGGTATCGTACGGGCCTTCCTTCCCTGGTGTCGCACCCATATGTTTTAATACCAGCATCGTTAACTTGTAGACCGTCGCATATTTAGCTAGATTCTGGGCGTGTGTTCTCGTCGCTCGTAATATAAGGTATAGCTTCTCTCGTACGGTCCCAGAGCGGAAAAGAAATATCATACTAGATTGCAACTAACCGTTAGCATAATTGCATATTAATAGAAGAGGTATTTGGGCAATACTCACACCAGCGCATGCGGAAATCGCACCTTGGCTCCATAAACAGCTCCATTGCGGGCAGCTTTCAACACAGCCAAGTAATCCGCATATTTAGGATTTAATATGACACTCTCGAGCGCTTTCTATCCGGCAACACCATAAGTACACACACGAAGTCTCCATTGCAGTATCAAAACCTACCTTTACAGCTTCAACTTGCGACATCTTGCCGATTCCTACCTCGGCAACTCGCAGCAGGAATTCCCAGAAGTGCAAGAGCACAAACGGGGTATTTATTGTTATCGCGGTGTTGACATCTGCGTATACGTGCTCGGCATTCACATGTAAATGCGAGGAATTGGGAGGTGGGAGCGGTGGTTGTGTTCTAGTGAGAGGTGCAAACCGATGGGGAATGGGCTCGGGAAGTACTCTCAGTTCCCCACGATTCAGTTGGCAGGGATCGCCAGCCTTGCGGTTTTGGCATGTGAGGGCGCCTCAGTCACGTGCCTGGATCAGCCACAGCGGGCCCGAAGGCTAAGAAAGTTTTATCGATTGGGATTTTGGCATTTTCTCCACCAAAAAGTTGCTGCTGCAAACCACAACTACATAATTCCACCAGCAACCACAATTCAAGATGTTGCGGCAAATGTGAGTCTTTGAAAAATAAGAAGGTATTGCAAAAACTGATTGCGAAATAGAAAACCCCGCAATGCGCGCAGCAAGCGTGCCCTCGACAAAAAAGCCCCCAAGCCCGTCGAGAACCCCAAAACCTCCCTCTTCCTCCGCTACACAACATGTTCGCAGATCGTACAAGACGCCATGGGCGACCTGCACCAGCTACGCATTCCCCTCGCCAAAAAGTTCACCAAGAAAAACGAAATCCACCCCTTCGAGGACGCCTCATCCCTCGAGTTCTTCTCCGAGAAAAACGATGCTTCCCTACTGGTTTTTGGCAGCTCGAACAAGAAGCGGCCGCATGCTCTTACGCTGGTGCGCACGTTTGGCTATAAGGTTCTCGATATGTTGGAGCTGGGCCTGGATCCTGAGAGCTTCCGCACGCTGAAGCAGTTTAAGAATAAGAAGTGTGCGGTGGGGCTTAAGCCGATGCTGCTGTTTGCGGGAACGCCGTTTGAGAGCCCGGTGCCGAATCAGTATACGATGGTCAAGAGCTTTTTTACGGATTTTTTCAAGGGAGAGCCTGCGGATAAGGTCGATGTTGAGGGGCTGCAGTACATTATCTCGATCAGTGCGACAGAGCTAGTCGAGGGAGAGGATACGAAGCCTAGTGTGCACTTGAGAGTGTATCTGATTCAGACCAACAGGAGTGGGCAGAAATTACCGCGCATAGAGGTTGAGGAGATGGGTCCACGAATGGACTTCAGAGTCGGCAGAATCAAGGAGGCAGATGAGAGTATGCTGAAGGAGGCATTGAGAAGGGCTAAGACCAGTGCCGAGAGGCCGAAGAAAAATATCTCAACCGATATTGTGGGTGATAAGATCGGTAGGATACATCTGGGCAAGCAGGACTTGAAGGAGCTGCAGACGAGGAAGATGAAGGGGTTGAAGAGGAGTAGGGATGTTGCGGATTCGGAAGAGGAGATGGATGTGGTCAGCGACGATGAGCCTTCGAAAAAGTCTAAGCGAGGTTGAATTATGTCTTCTCTTTTGAGGCGGGGGATGTCTGCATAAAATTGGTGTTTGGAGTCTTGCTGGTTATGGAAAACTGCAATTTGGAGCTCAATTTGATTTGCTACTTGATATTGGTGGCATAGAGATGTGTTAATAGCAAGTCACTGTGGTATCTCAACGGGATTCCGCTGCAATGTCAATTCCCTGTCGTACCTCGAGTGAGGAAGCCAAAACCCCCGAGATTCGTCGTCTTTCAAAAATTCCAGCGCTGCAAAGTCTCAATATCGTATTCATGATCTCAGAAATTGGTTCCTGGTTTCCAACTCTCATGTTTTTCTTCGAGCGATTCGAAAGATACGGGAACCCGAATCCCGTATCTCCAAAACCGAGAGCGTGGTTCTTAAGCGCCCATCTCACACAACCAATGGAAGCCCAAGAAAGCCCTTCGAAATATTTCTTCATCTCCCTCTTAATTGGTTAAAGCTTTTGGAGAGTCTGGGGTCGGAAAACGGTATTTGGGAAACTTCACAGAACGAGTACTCGGTTGCAGGCCCCTGCCAAAATTTCCTTATATATTTCCCATCCAAGCCTTACCTGGAATGCATCACATCACCCACTGAAATTGGCAGCCATAACAATTTTATCATTCCCACAATGACAAGCCAGCTCAACGCAACAGTCAAACCCGAGACTTCTTCTAACTCGCATTCTGCAAGCAGTACTTTAAAACGGGATCCCGACCTCGATGCATCTCCAAACTCCAGTCAACCTCCGACGAAAAGACCCCGTGTCTTCGAGTAGGTCGTCTTCCTATAAAAAACCAATTGACTAACGTATACCTTCAAGAATCAACGATTCTCTTGAGGAATTCGCCATAATTATCTGCGGTCAGCACAAAACGGTCTTGTCGAAGGCTGTCTTCTGTGCGTCTAGCACGTTTCTGCGGGACGAATGGACGTCAAGAGGGACTAAGATCGTCCGCATTGAAGATGGGAACCAGCAGTCTATACGCTCGCTCGTGCATTGGATGCAAACGGGACAATTGAGGATTTCGAAAGATTTAACGAACGCAGACGCTGCGAAACACGGCGACATTGCAAACCTCTTGGGTAGACTCTATGTTCTAGCTTACAAATTCCAAATTGCAGCCCTGCAGAATCGTGTTATTGATGCCTTCATCAAGCTTTATGAATCACCAACAGCGAACTCTACTTGCAATCCATATCAGTTCTACGCCCAAACTGAGGCCCGCGCGCCTATCAGATATCTGCTCGTCGACCTAGCAAGATGGATCTTACCCGGCAAGGCTATTGTCCGACGGCAAGACGCAATGTACCCAGAATACTTTCATGACATTGTCTACAATTTTTACCGGGACACCGGAAAGCAGAGGTCATTTTGCGACTTACAACCTCCTTATCAGGACTTTTGTCGACGATATCATATACACGAAGCTTGCCACGATGTTTGCATGGAGTTGGAGGAGTGGTCAGTTGGTGATCTACCGCGTTTATAGAATTTCCCGGCCTCCCACGGTATACCAAGAATCTCTCATCTTTTGTCAGAAAATGTACAGCCTAGGGGCCTAACTGATCTCTCGGAATTTACCTTGTACCGTCGCTGTCCGAACTTGATGAACTTCTTGGCAATTGATCCCAACTGTACGATGATTTTGTGCTCTACTTGGCGTAAAAATGCATTGCAGAGCGAGTTTGTAAGTAAGCGCTTCATAGATATGATGCTGCCGACGATATTTGCTTGACGGAGGATGTGAAGGTGTCAGAGGTACTTCTTGTTGATTTTCCCCCCACGGAAGTTACTCACCGAACGGCAAATGAAGATTGGGCATTTTTGGTGCTCCAGCTTTATTCAATTTGTTGTTGTGTAGTGCGTGAATTAGACTCCGCTTGAAGTTGGGTCGTTCCTTCCACATCGGTACCTCCTGTCTGAGTGGGAGCCGCTAGCAGCCACCCCTTCTGTCTTTCTGCACTTCTTCCTCGTCTTCATCTTTCATCCATTTGTCAACAAAACTCGACAGACAACGTTCGACGATCAGCTCGCAAGCCCAATCCCGAAATCGCCTTCTTCCTCTCCACGTCTGTGCGGCCACTCTCTTCGTCTTCAAGATGCCGCCCGCCGTCCAAGAACGTCCCTTTAAAAGAGCGCGTCTTGTTGGGTAAGCTCCTTCATCTCATCTTCAAAGCTTCCTTGGGATCTATCAGTAACATACAAATGCAGCGCTCTCCAGCAAGTGGTTTCCGTCATTGCTAGCGATGGCACTGCTTTCATTGTCCATCAAAACATCCTGTGTGATGCGAGTCCTTTTTTCCGAGCAGCATGCAAACCAGAATGGATGAACCCCGAAGATAGAGTCAATAAACTTCCCGAAGACGATAAGTAAGTTTCCCACTTTTCTTTCTTGTGTCTTCATTGCCATACAACGGGTGGGCGAGCACAGAGATCGCAAGCAAGCTACCCCCCAAGAGCCATACTCTACCCATTCGGCGAGAAGTTGTAAGGAGGCAACTAGCTTCATTCATTACTGGCTACAAGCTTGCGTTCTGAAGCCTTAGACTGACCTCAAAATCATCATAGGGAAACGATTGAAGGATTGATATATTGGATATACCACGACGAAATTCAATTACCTTCTTCAGTCTGGGCTTTCGAGGACTGGCAGATCGGTGCAAAGGCCACTTCCGGAGACCTTAAGCAATCGGGAATGTGGCATCTGGCACAGCTTTATATTCTCGGGGACAAGTACGACATCGCCAGACTCCGAAACCACACTATCGACGCCATTATCAGCTACCAAGATTATGATGCTGTTCATCTGCCGCTTACATCTTTGATTTACACTCACATTTGCAAAAATACGACTTCTAAAGAGGATCCTTTGCGCCGTCTTCTCATTACCCAAACAGCATTGGATTTTGAATGCTACGCTTTTTGTGTTGATGAGCTACGTTCTGCTGAAGATGAACTGTCGCCTGAGTTATTCCATGCAGTGATACTTCTGGCTTTAAAATACGCACAAGTGCTTTGGCGCCGAGACCGCAAAAAGACGCGCGCCGATGAGGATGTTATCCGTCGACCGCTGACCACCTTTTGCAAAGACTTTCATCGACACGATGAGACTCATACTAAAGAATGCAAATTTCGGAAACAGTTCAGAGCCTGTTCGGAATCCGAAGAGGATCTCCTTGTATGATACTCATCTTGTCTGTCCTAACTTCGATATAGATCGTATCGTGGGCGAAGCGCAGAAAATGTGAGAGATTGTCGAGGCGGGAATGATTGAAATTTTCTGAGCTATTCTGAGACATGTGTAGAGGGCTCAATCGCTGGGGTAGGAGAAAGGATATTGGATAATACGAGAGGTCGGAGAGGAGCATGCATGAAGGTCCCATCGTTACCCTTGTGGTTGGCGAAGGAGGTGATGCGTTATTTCCGGTCCATCAGAATATCCTTTGTGAAGCCAGTCCGTTCTTCAAGGCCGCTTGCAAGCCAGAGTGGATGAAGCGAGATCACCGAGTGATCAAGCTCCCAGAAGATGAGAAGTAAGTTTCCTAGTGCTGCGTTCATTCTGAACCGCTCTGAGGCTCAATACTTGATACACCTGATTGTTTGTGGGAAATCTCGTGCTAATTAATTCTCTACGAAGGCTTATCGTTCAAGCAATGGTTTACTGGATGTATCACGACGAGATTTACATCCCAGACGACATGGTCAGCTCCTCAAAAGAAGCTTTTCAGACCGCAGAGTGTGCCATGAAGACGACCTGGGGCTTTCTAGCAAAGCTATATATCATTGGCGAGAAATATGACATACCCAGGCTTCAGAACCACGCCATTGATGGCTTTCTTGTCAACGGGCAAAAGAACGACATCAACATTCTGATCTCGTCTTACATCTACGAAAATACTTCCTTGGAAGACTCTCCTCTTTGTCACTTATTGGTGAGGATGGCGGGTTGGCAGCTCAAACCAGCCGGATTGTACGCAGCATGGCAGACTCAAGCTGTATGCCCGCAATTACTCCTCGACATGGCAGTTGAGGCACTTCGAAATCAGAGCCCCGTTGACTCTTGGGATGATGCTGATGATGAGCGTACAACAACGGTTCTCCACCCCGATAACAACTTCTGCGCGACATTCCATACACATCCCGGAGGCTTGAGCCAAAACTGCTCAACTCCGAAGGCCTTCAGCGAGCTTCCCGAAGAATGAGGATTGACTTTTGTTTCATTCAAGCTCATTGTGATCAGTTGATGGAAGTCTGCGAATTGAGGGGATGGACCATGGAGTATTGAAAGGGCGTGGGGTATTCTGACACTGGGAGGAATCATGGCTTATTTGGCTCAGAACCTGGCGACTTAGCGGGGGAGCTACAGTGGAGGCAGGTATGGACACATGTGCAGCCACGAGGGATTGCATTTTCATTTCCAAAAAGTTACATAAGTCAAATCAAACGTAACATCAAACCAAAACTCATGTGACCGGTGAGACTTTTCAAGTACGCCAGCTTCACTTGCTGACTGGGATATGAAAGTAAAACTTGAGTGTCCCGTGATAGTTCACGAACTTTTATACTCGCTTGCTTCTCAAATCTGTCGGCCCAGTCACGGACTGGGTTGCATTTTGATGCAGCGGTGCGGGAGGGTGTTGCTGAGATCGCCTCGCTGAAGTCAAGTTGAGTTCCCTTAGGCGCGAGCAAGAGATGCGGGGAATTTTACCCCGTATCTTGAGCAGATCAAGCTTCCTGCAGGATTTTTTGTCGGATCTTGGGTGAGTTCACCGAATTTTTGAAAGTGCTTGTTGAAAATATTTTGATTGAAGAAGCTTGAAAGGTCGGTATTATATGTAAGATGAATGAGGATGCTATGTACAAATATGGGGATAATTGCTTTTGGTGATTTAAAAAGGGGAAAAGTAAGATAGTGTTGGTGAGAATTGTGAGCCTATTCGTCCATATCACGGTGAGAGGCGCCAGATCTAAAGCCATCCGAGGCAGGTCTATCTAGACGTATTCGGTGTGAGATTCTAGGAGAAAGCCATTGCTTAGTAGCTATTACTTAGCAAGAGAATAGTGGAACGATTGCGAAAGAGGGCTTACCGAAGCTCCAGAGCTGTGAATAAAGTGCCACTCGAAAGTTTGGCGCTTTCCAGAGCGAGAGGTTGCGGGGTTAGCTTCGTGGCAAAGTATGTGACGAATGGGAAGGCATCCTTAAATTCAGAAATACTTAAAGATTAGTCGGACATTCCCCGAGGTTCAGATATACGTTGCTGGTGAAGCGCACATAATCTTCAACAGACATTGTCTTTAGAGTCCGTGTTGAAAGCTTTGTGTGTTTTGCAGATTTTATCGACGTAGAGATGATCGTGAAAAGTAGCGCAGAATTCGACATTTAACAAATCTCGTATTGATTGCATATGTAGAAACTCTTCTTTTCTCGATTCCAGAGACGCGCTGGCTAAGTCGAAGAGGAAATCTTTGCAGCAAGTCTCTTTCCAAGTATCAAAGTCCCCGGGCATTTGAGAGTACTGAGCAAGCTTGACGAGTAATAAGCGGAGGGGCGACCCGTCCAAAGTGTTCCGGTAAGCATATGATACAACTCCAAGATGAACGTATGCCTTTCGCTCTGCAACAATAATAGCATCAATGGCGTCGTTGCGAAGTTCTCGCATCTGGTACTTATCGCCCAGAACGTATAGCTGTACCAAGAGGCCCCAAAAAGTTTCCATACCTTCTTGCTCGTCGGCGGCATTTACTGGGTCCTCGTCCTTCTCGTGTAGTAGACATATCTCGTGGTGATACATCCAATAGACCATGGTCTGAATAGCGAGTGGATTGTCGTCAGGCAGCTTGATAATGCGGTCGTCAGGCTTCATCCATTCAGGTTTGCAAGCAGCCTTGAAGAAGGGGCTAGTATCGCAAAGAATGTTTTGGTGAACAATGACAGATAGTGAATTGTCGCCTTTTCCAACAATGAGGGTGACGGTCTGCTGCAGAGAACTTTATCTAATCAATCACTAGCACACAAATGCGGGATGTTGAACTTACCGAAAGAGGCGGACTTTTTTGTATGGCGGCTCTCTAGTTTCGGACGCCATGATGAGGATTGTCAAGGCCCACCAGGCCCTTGGGGTTGAGATTAAAGGATCGCAAAGAAAAATAGACGAAGGAGAGTTGTTGTTTGCTGGCGAGCTCGACAAGGTTGAGGTTCGAGACTAGAGATAGCACAATATCGATTGAGGGTGTGTACTGCTGGTTGTAGATTTGACGAGATTGAAGATATGAGGCCGTGAACACACTGCTCGTTGGTGGAGAAGCGGTCAAACTTGAGGGTTTTTGAGGAAGGTTTTGAAGGATGGTAGAAGAGGGATGGAGGAGCTGCTTTTATAGCCAGAGACTGCGTCGCCGATTCACTTCAAGCCTGTAAGGAAGGTCAAGGAAGGCTCAAGAAGGTTGACTGAGGAGCTCTGAAGTGAATTGTCCCCTGTGGGCTGCAAAGTCAGGATGATATAGGATCTGAAGTACCCGGATGAGGGGATTGACGAAGCCCGACGCCGTAATTGGTTGAAATTACAAGAGATCGAATCACAAGAAGTGTCCTCCTGTGGTTGCTCCCGCCGAAAATCTTTTGAGTCTCCCCTGGGGAATCCGCCGAGCTTTCGACCCCTGTTCGGAGGAAACAAAACTGCATTGAGAGCATTGGTGCTTGAGAACGGATTAAAAGGCCAGAACTTTTGCTCGTTTTGAATGCAAGGGGAAAGCTAGATAACTAAGTACAAGGTGAGAATGATATTTGAAGTAAGTAATGGTATTGTGAAGGTGCAAAGAGAAGTAATCCCTTTTGCGTCTCTGTCTCTCGGCCGCAGCTGATCCTATCAGCTCATAATTGCCCTAAGAAATGCTCTGATATCGCGAAACCTATAACCGGAAACCCATCTACCTGCATAGAACATGAATTCATTGCGTGGAAAGCCCTAGGAGACTAAGACTTGGGGACGCACCAGCACCGGAGCATTTGCAGCTACCGGGTGACTTCAAAGCAAGCTACCAACTTTGTAGTGCTTAATGACTCCTCATAGTTGTTAGAACTTTGTATAGTTGGAGAGGCTCGGACCGCTTACCACTTTCGATGCTATGGATAATGTGACAGGAGCTGCAGAAGAATGGGATTCAAGTCTGATCAGCGAGGTGCAGACTGGAAGTCACTGAAAGTCAGACTCGTCGTAGATTAAGTATTTGCTCAATGCGCAGGTGTCTTTGTGATCCTGGGGATGCAAATGGTAATTTTTGCATATGCTAGTTGTGGGTTTCTTCAAGTCGTCGCTGGTTGGATGCTGAATATACGAGCATGCCAGATCATGAAGGAAATCTGGACACAAAAGAAGCTTGTCTTTGTGTTCGTTAAAATTCTTGAGCTCACGAGCAATGTTACAATTGAGTTTGCGTCTGTATCTGAACGAGTCAACCAAGAGCCACCGAAGAGACGAGTCGACTAAAGGTGTGTTTTGGTAGATGTAATGCACGACGCCGAAATTCATGCTTGTAGTCCAACGTTTTGCACACGCGTCAAGCGCCTGGTTTTGCAGTCCCTGGATCTGGTACTTGTCGCCGAGAATATAAAGCTTGACCAATAGGCCGGTCGATGTTCGTAAAGCTTCAACGTCTCCAAGGTCACCAGGAGAAGACCGTCGATCCAGAATTTCCCTGGACACGCAGATCTTGTTCTCGTACATCCAGTAAAGCATTACTCTGACAGCCTCAGGATCGTCTTCCGGAAGCTTGATAACTCGATCTTCGGGCTTCATCCACTCAGGCTTGCATGCGGATTGGAAGAAAGCGCTGTAGGCACAGAGTACCTTCCTGTGCACTATCAAAGAAACTTGCTCGTGGCCTTCGCCAACAACGAGGGTAATGGCTTCATCCAGGGATCTGAAACAACTGTCAGTTGAGCTTCCAAGGGTCGTAATTAAGAACAATTACCCAAATAATCTCCTTCTCTTGAACGGGCGCTCTTCTTCTTTCGCTGGTCTCTTGGAAGCTTGGGGATCGGAGATTTTGGAAGAGTCGGGCTCCTGGAGTACAAGCTTGGAAGTCTCTGACGCTTCAGACATCTTGAAAGGTGATTTTGACTGCGGGAGAGGTCTGAGAAGATCGGTAACTGGCACAGGTCTGGAATTGGGTGGCCGATGTCGAGGTTGTAAAGTTGAAGAAGAAGTTGAGGCGCCTTGAGATAATTCGCGAGTGAATATAAGTGGGTCCAACAAGGCTGTGAAGTGGTCCGCTGTTGCAACGAAAAGCAAGCACGAGCTGAAAATGAACAAAGTTGAGCGTCTCATAGGCGTGTGAAAAGTAATTATTGGGGCTGCTTAGCCCTCCGGATTAAACTTACAAGTAGCGAAAGCGCCCTGATTTGCAATTGTTTCCCAGGGCATACTGATAATTAGAGTGGTCAAACGCAATACCGCATTGACTTGCAAATAAGACCATGTCAACGTCTAATTGGATATGGGACTCTGTTATAGTCTTACTTTTAAGTCAATACGGTACAATTTCAGGTCGTCTATGAATACATCTCTCTTTCATACCTACATATTACACCTTAACTGTTTGCAACAGCCTCCCCTCAACACCCTCGAGGGTGTAATGATGAGCAAGCACAGCCAAGTTCTCCGCCTCACCCTGGAACTGCTTATCCGGATCAACACCCGGGCCAAACATCTGTGCTCCAGCCCCTGGAGCCATCTGTCCCATCTGTTGTTGCACTTGACTTGCAGCTAAAATGCGTTAATGCTGACCCTGTTTGCTCGAGAACAGGATGCTTACCATTGTCACTTCCAAGCAGGTAGTTGAACACCGACTGCAGCCCAAAAATACACAGCACATACCACGAAATTGAAGACATCCACTGGGGGTCCATATCCTTCGTTCCCACGCCCGCCTGCAACATGCTTTTAAACTTAATCGTCAAAGGGAATGGCAATCGAACTACACCCATCAGCACCAGCCCATAATCCAAAACCCCAGGAACACTCACTAATAACAAACCCACTAAAGAACGCATTAATCCACCCCATAATCAGCGTCTGCGGCACCATCATAGCCATATTCCCCTTCATCATGCCCATCATGCCCTCCATAGCCGCTGGATCGGTCATCGGGTTCGGCGCCGCCTGGCCCTTCTTATCCGGCTCCTTCAAGAACGCGCCGCTTTCGTAGGATGTAACAAGGTAGTCTTTTCGTGCCTGGAAGGAGGGCCCAGAGATCGCGTTCGCGTTGCCGCGGAGGTTGATGCCGCGGAGGAGGGAGCGCTGCTCGCGGATAGATGGGAGCTCTTGCTTCTTGGGCGCGGTGGCCATGAGGACTGTTGCATAGTGACGGAGGACGCCTGTTAAGATCTGCGATGAGGTTAATAGCTGTTATTGAAGCGCAGCGTGTAGTAGGGAGCTCACCATAACCACCGTGATGGGTATCAAAATCCAGTAGCTAGAGGCACAGCATCAGCGCAATCCCACCTCCTTTTCATTGGTGAAGTCTTACAATAGCTGGGGATCCCTATGGATCGTTTGTACAGGAACTTGCGCCATGTTTGCTGTTGGTTATTGTTGTCGTTGGGGGCAGCAAAAACATGGAGGTTGTCGAGAAGCTTGGTTTTGACGTTGGAAGGCTGGTCGTTAATTCGGCTCTTCCCGAGATTCTGTTCAAGACACGTTCCCCGTCTGCACCTACGCGACTTATTAAAGCTGTCCTCCACCTCAGCCCATCCTGTTTGCATTCGCAATAGGAAACGCAAAAATGGCTTCGCAAGAAAGAATATCCGTACATTCGGTGGCTGGTGTGTATTTTATTACCATTCTTTTAATTCCTCTATTATAGAAAATAGCAAGTAACTAACAGCTCAACAGACCTCAAAAACACCACCGACGATGCCCTTCCAGCCTACCTCAACTCCCTCTCCTTCACACAATCGCACACCCTGACCGACATCCGCCTGGCCCTAGGCTACACAGCTTTCGGTATCTGCGCAGCCACCTTTTATTGGGACTACACCTACGGCTTCGAATCCACCAAGATGCTGACGCTCGCCGCCGTCATCCTGTACAGCATCCTAAACGGCGCGCTCACCTTCTGGATCTGGGGCGTGGAGAAGGGCACCGTGTACGTGGGCACGCACAAGACGTCCGGCGAAAAGATCACCATACAAAGCAGCACGGACAAATTCGTGCCGGTGTACAAGCTTACAGTCACGACGCTGGGCAAAGACGGCAAGAAGGAGACGCGCAAGGTGAAGATGGAGTTCCGGGAGTGGTTTGATGCGAAGGGATCGTTTGTGACGAAGCCGTTTCAGAGGATGCTGGCGAGCAGTGTGGCGGCGATTGGGAGGGCGGATCCGAAGAATGCGCTGCCATTGAAGGAGAAGAAGAAGCCGGAGAAGATTGAGGATAATAGGAGTATGGATGAGAAGTGGGCGAGCTTGTTGGCGGAGAGTCAGGGTGATGCTGTTGGAGAGGCTGAGAGTACGAGTACCCCGACACCAGGGAAGGGAAAGAGAAGAGCGAAAAAGGCTTAGGCTGGCTTTTGGAATGGTGCATGGTGCATTGTATGCTGAGGATGGGAATCAAAGTCCATAAAGG
>QGMK01001102.1:0-13166 GCA_007825345.1 Lachnellula suecica
GGGCGCTGGCGGCGGGCGTGCTGGTGAGGATTAAGGAGTGTGTGGATAAGTACCAGGCGCTCCTGTTGGGAGACCTTGCGAGTTTCTAGAAACGTCAATGCCAACTGCCACCGTCGCTCTAGATGTGCGAGCACTCTGGTGCCTTGAAGCATCTTTGATGAATAGTGAAAGAACGCTGTGCTCTCATTTCTGCAAGCCCTTCTCAAACTGACAATGTCTTGTTCCCTGTGCAGAACATCGTCTTGAATCCGCTCCTAATACAACCTTCGTTCAATTCTCCAAAACTCTCCCTCACTATTCACTTGCCCAACCAACATCTTATAAATACTCGAAAGCTTACATGTAAATCAGGCAATGGAACTCCCTGCGTGTTGCTGGTGAGAATGCACGCTGTCGGGTGTGCAACCTTTTTTTGCCCACATGTATACCAAACCTCCTACAACGTTCCTCCAGGTGGTCTCCTTTCCCATACAATTCACGGGCCATTGAAATGAATGTTGAGAATTTCATCGCAACTCCCAATCACCCACAGAATGTCCAGACATAGCAACAACCGCTCAAATGAATCATCGGCACCAGTAAAAATCACCGGTAGATCGAGACTGTATCTCTAGATTTTATTTCGATCAGGAGAGCTGGGTCCCCTTCTGCCAGGTGCAGATCTGTGGAGAGGTCAAGGTAGGCTCGGTTCGCAGATTAATATCTCATCATGAAGAGCAGGTTTACAAGTTTGTTGCTGGTATTTATATGTCTTGCGCGCTGGTGGGTTTGAAAGGAAGAACGGATGAATTCACATCTCCTGCTGCCGGTTGGGTTGGTAGATTTATGCAAGCAAATTGAGACTAGCAAGGAAGAAAAAGAAAAAGCGACATGGGGCAGAATAATCAGCAAGCTCTCCATACGACAAACTTAATTCAAACTCTCGTTCAATGAAAATTCTTGCTTGAATCTCTACCAATATATAAGACATTAAGCTACGGGTTGAGAAGTGGAGATTCCCTCAGGGCTTTTTTTCGGATGCGGAGAGTAGGTAGCAGAGTCTTGTGCCTTAGGTGGGTGAGGCTCTGGGATGTGCCAGGGGTTCTAAGTAGAAGAGTGCAGTAGAAGTATGGAAAACAGCAACTTGCTCACCCCACGGAGGAAATTATTTAGCAAATATTGTGAAGCCTTGCTCTTTGAAATTTAAAGCGTACAGAATAGAACTGGAAACCACCGTGTAGATGTCCAAGGACCTGTGAGACGATCTCCGAAGACTAGTCACGGTTGATAGAACATCACATAAAACCGAAAGTGTAGATTCGTGTCTATTATTTTCATTCCTTGCCTTTTTCCCCTTCCCTTACCCCTGTCTAATTTTCTCTAAACGCCATGCTGTATCACGATCAACGCCAAACTTTTCAGATGCAGCACAAACAGCATCGCATATCATTACATTAATGGTGAGAGGGGTATAAAATCCTGCCTCTACTTCCTTTTCGAATTGCGTTTTGAGACGACCTCCTCCGAAACGTAGACATCGGCAAAGGCGCCTAGTTGACCGATGAGGCTATCCAACGCCCGCTGAAACTCGCTGGCCATCTCTGACGGCGTGGCCGTGCCCATTAGAGCGGCAGCAGATGGTGGGTCGGGCAGCTCTGGGAAATGAGCAACGGTGTATGGCTGCTGGACTTGGTTGCTTTGAATAGCCGTAGATTTGTTAGCTGGTCGTGGTGGAGGTGCCATGGGCATGTATTCATTATCAGAGTAGGCGGATACATCAAACCGAGAAAGGTCGTTTGGATCATCCCTATGATCAGGCTCGATGTCAGAGACAGATGAGAAATCTGAGATATCGGCAATATCACGCGGTTGGATTTGCGAGTTGATACCCGCGAGAATAGTGGTATCATCAACATAGATAGATGGTTGGTATGAGCGGCGCTCTGGTCGGTAGGGGACGGGCTCCTGTGAGTAGGAGGCGGGTTCAGGTGGGACGGATACGTGTTTTTCGAGTCCGAAAGGCTCGTTGGTACCCTTTTCACTGGTTACCGAACCGACATCAGAGGTCGCGGTCGACGGGCGTGGCATTTCAAAAGTGTCAGCGAAGTCCAGATCAATGAGGGAGGCTGCCACGGATTGTCGTTCTAGAGGAGCAGGTTGAAAGCCCATCGCACCAAAAGAAACGCCATTGGGTGCTGTTGGATGATGCACCAGTGCGGGCCGACCTCCAGAGCCCGGTGTGATAGGGGGGTGGTGTGGAAAACTGGAAAATTCGGGGTCCGCTGAAGCAGGCGGTGGCATTGTATTCGATGGAAAGGTCCAGTCCGCCGTCCGGCGATTGAGACCGGTATCAGCTGGATCACTTAGTGGAGCCCTGCTGAAGGTATTATGCATGTCCGAGAACTCGTCTTCATTTTCCCCTCGACGAGCTAGAGGTCTGAGAGTGTCGTTTTGGAAACCAGAAAGGTTAGGGTCCGAATCAGACCCATCAAGATCAATCATAGTCTCTTGAAATGCTGCTTTTGCAGTGTCATCGCGAAGAGGTAAGTCCGATATTGGCCGAGACATCTGGGGCCGGTATAGATTTCTGCTGTTGTCGCCATAATTCGAAATCGTGTTTGGGTCAAAGGCTTTTTGTAAAGGATTAATTTCTAACCCAGCGGCAAGAGCCTGTGGCGGTGGGCGCCTTCTGCTTCTCGGAGGTAATGCCTTTGAACCATAAGCATCGATAACAACCTGGTCGCTTGAGCCACTCAAAACTTCAAGATCAAAATCTAGAGTGGTGGAGAAATTCCAGTCGCTATCATCAGGTAACTGTTCAAAACTTGAGTCTGACAGACCCTGAGCTCCTCCAGGCATAAACAACGATTTTCTGCTTCCTCCAGTCGTCTCCCACATTGTAAAGGCACGGACGAGCTGAGACAGGCTGGAAGTCGGATATCTACCACTGGTATTGGCGATATACTGGTGTTTTTGAACCTCTTCGATCGTTGGGCGAGCACTTGGGAGCTCTTCGAGGCAAAACGCAACTAGATCTCGGAGTTCGTCCGAATACATGCCTTCATTTGGGCCGTCGTTCCTGAGTCGAGGAATAGCGGCCCTGTGGGCATATTGAAGATCTTCGAAAGTTGCGGCACCGTTGACGGCATTTGGTGGTAAGCCAGTAGCCATCTCAAAAACCATGGAACCAAAGGCCCAGATATCGATTTCTTTTCCATAGCTTGGTTGGGCACCAAAAAGCTCCGGTGCCATCCAATGCGGAGTTCCGATTACTGTTGACCGCTTATCGAGTTTGTGCTCATTGATCCCAGCAACGCCAAAATCACAAAGCTGGACTCCACCTTGCTCGGTGATGAGCACATTGGCACCTGCAGGCTGTTAGTATAAGTGAAATTGTCTGGCGGCAATGAGCTTACATTTCAAATCTCGGTGGATAATGTCTGCACCGTGAACCCATTTGATAGCCTCAGCTACTTCTCTGAGAATTGGAATGATCCATTTTTCTTGCAAACCGCCAGGGTGCGTTGGTTTCATCTATTTAAGTGTCAAATTGTACTCACCACGAGATACCTGAGCCGGGAGAGCTTACGAGTGTTGCGACACTACCGCCACCGCAATATTCAGTGACCATCCACATAGCCGACCCCACTGGTAAAGCTTCAATGATATGATTGATATTGACAGCTTTGTTTTCACTCAGAATCTGTAAGGCCATAATTTCTTTGAGAAACTCGCTGTATGAGTCTGCGTTGCGTGGATTGATGGTATCACTCTCATCGATGTCGGTGATCTTGACAGAGACAACTTTCCCAGTGCTTATTTCCTTGCTATCAGACCAGTCAGTATATAAGAAAGCCACTCAAAGCCGAAAGGGTTTACCTTTTGTACACTCTACCAAAAGAGCCCTTGCCAATCAACTCGTTCAGTACGTATTTAGGCGGCGGCTTTCCAGCCTTATTGCACATGTCAATGACTTGGGCCTGCATCAGGCGAGCATCTTCCATAGCCTTCATTTTGATAGGGCTGTTAGCCGGCGGAGCCTGGAGTCTGTTTTCCATCTTGACAATCGGATGGACCGCGGACATTGGCTTCCAAGTGGGATTAAATTCAGACTCAGGTACAGGAAGGGTGAGGGTGAGGGTGATCTGAGGACTCCCTGATCGTGTCGGTTGTTCTACAACTGGGTCTAGCCTTGGCTGGACTTGATGGCCCGGGAGGGGTTTCAAAGGAGCAGGATGCTGAACATTGAGCAGCGGCTGACGGCCGCGTTGGATTGGGTTGTGGGCCTCGTGCAGCACAAAGCTCCGGCGTTTAGAGGCGGCGGCGAGACGAGGAAGATGAGGCTGAGGCTGAGGCTGAGGCTCCGGTCGGCTCTTGAAGACGTGTTCTTGTCAGCGCGAGAGAGGCGCAAGGAAAGGGGGGGAAAGTAGGGAAAAGAGCGACAAATAGAGAAGTGAAGTGAAGTGCAGTACTGTGATACAGCCGCAGTCACGGGAAGGAGAGAAGTTGACTTACCCCTGTCGCTTTCGCTGGTACACCATCGGGCTTGTCCATTTTAGGCTTAGTCGAGATGTACTAAACCTCATTAGCTGCCGTTTGATGTTGATGTTGCCACATCCCTAATCTCTCGCAACACCCCCAACCCAGAATCGGCCTTTGATCCAAGCATCTCGAGCCACCTACCAACTCCAACTCATTCCAACCTTGCGTTCTCTCTTTACATACCAATGCATTGTTGATCTTTCTTTCTTCTGGTTCTTGCTTTGACTCTAGATCTTGCCTGGCATCCACTTTGGCATTCCCCGCATCGTCAACCCCAACGTCCTGTATCGGAACCATTGGAGGCTTTGGAGCTCGAGGAGAATACTTGTTTTGTCGGGATATTGATTTCCCTCCGTTCAATCTGAGTGGCCGCAAAGACGTTTGTCCCGAGATCGAAGCTTTTCGTACAACGACAGGTGTGATAGCCTGCTCTGGAATAGGAGCAAGGACTTGATCAGCGGGTGAGGATATCGGTGATTCTATGTCTTCGGGCTCGGTGGATGTAGTTGAAGAAGCTTGCATGAGGTCTCTCAAAGTTATCGGCGATTTATGGGGAAACTCAAACGGCTTCACAAACTTCGAATTGCGTCGTGATGGCAACCTCACAAGATTTGGTGACGCTGGCTGTGGAGATTGATGAGGAAGTTTGATGGGAATCCTTGTCAAAGACGGGCTCATATGAGTGTGCGCTCTGCGCGGGCGACTCATCGGAGACTGTGAAATGGGCGACTCTGCTCGTTTGTTTTCAGGAGCCGATTGAGTCACGGGAGGTCGATTCTCATAGCGCTTGGTTGGAGATTTCCTGGAAGAGAAGGAACCCTGTCTTGAGCGAGAGGGGCTATAGCTATACTGCTGTAAGTCGAGGCAATCCGACAAGGTTCGAGTCAACTGCGAGTCTTCTTTCAAGAGAGACTGGGGGTCTTCAGCTGCCTCCGTGATGGACTCCGAAGAGTCCTCCATACGCAATTTTCGGATAAACTCAATATCCACGCCATTGTGGTATTTATCTGATATTGAATCCACTGACGAGTAGCGATTCAACGAATTGCTTCTCACGATTCTCTCTGAGAGAACCGCTTGAGGATCGCTTGCATGCAGGATTCCGGCCAGGTAAGTCTCAGGGGTAAGACTGTTTTCGTTATGCTCAGGCATGGACGGTCTCGTATTGGAAGTCTCAGAATCCCCCACCCCTAAGTTGCGTGAGGCGCCGCCGACTACATTTTGAATCACCCGACTCTCGAGGGATGCACTATCGGATACATCAGCAGTACTCCCTGGGTCGTCAGATACATCGTAAAGGGAGTTGAATGATCTTCTAGAATCCGTTGCTTGAACTGGAACTGCGAGGGTGGACGCAGCGAGCGACAGAAGACTTGGGGCCGCGTCCGCGTGCAAAGGTTGAAGATCGCCGAGTTCAATGCCTTCGTCATCCTGGATCTTTACGCTGGTCGGGATTGTTACGAGGCTTAATCTGGATATACACTGTGCCGAGAGGAGATCAAAGCTCGAACAAGGCTTGCATCTGCAGTGGTCTTTCAGCTGTTCCAATGTCATGGAGCCTCTCGCTGCTTCTCGATTATAATTGCTGACGATGATCCTCTGAGGGAGTGGAGGCGCTCTCCCGATTATCCAGTCGCTGACTGGTGGCCGACCTTTGTCCACCAAAAGTTTATCACTGAGCGCTCGATAATTTTTGCATCTTTGTGACTGTTTCCTTCTCTGCACCAACTCTTCTGCCGTCTCACCAACGAAGCGAAATTCCCAGTCAACCTTTTCCGGATCGCTCTCCTCGATTTTGCTGGTCGACGATGAAATGGTATGCTTGATGACCGGAGCTCGCGTGGGCCTAACTGGTTCTAAATCAGGGAGAGGTGTAAGTAACGGCCAGGCTCCGGCCGAAGGCTGCTGTCTCTCCGCCTGAATATCCTGCGTTCTTCGAGACTTTTTGCCAAAACATTTGCTGAATGACGATTTGAGATTCCGACGCAGCTTGTTCGTGAACGGATCTCGGGGCCGAATTTTGTTGCTCAAGTCACCCTTCAAATTTTCGAAGTGAGGATCGATCTGCGGCTTTCTTCGAATGTAACACCACAATCTCTGAAATTTTTGTTTCCAGGTAGGTGAGTCCAATGGGGTATGAGCCGGTGGTAGACGTTGCGGCAATTCTAAGCTCTTATGTTTTCGTCTGCTGATATCGGTGGAAATGGAATGCTCCGTCTCGCCATATGTATGCCACACTCTGCTCCCGCTTCGAAGCTTGGCGCGTGGAGGGGAAAGCAAGTTTCCCGACTCTGGTGAAAATAATATGTTGAGGCCATACGGGCCTGTCGGATTCCCATGCCAGCTGGATCGCTGCGAGACAGCCGAATGTTCATTCCAGGAATTCCTGGATCTCTGCGAGTCCGGCGATGAAAACCAACGCTGATCTGTCAATATTGGTGTTGATAATGGTCGGAGGGACACCTCTTCGAAGAAAGAGCTGGTGCCACTCGACCTTCTAAATCGTACTAGAGGAGAAGGCGCGAGTAGACGAGGCCTGTCGTCGTCGATGCTGTCCAGTTGCTGACCGTGTAACAACCTCTTGCTGATTCGCTTCAAAGGTGGCATTATGTCCTCGAATTCCACGATGTGGGAGACTCAATATAAAGGTATGAAGGTATAAAGGACTTAAAATCGCGGCAACCATTCAATCATGAATTCCTCATCGTCGCGGTGTATACTCTGGCAAAAGTCGCGCCTCGGCGGTGTTATTGGAGACGTTGGCTGAACATAAGAAATTCGAGGAACGAGGGTTGAACTCGAGAACGCGTGGGGATGTCGTTGAGAGATGAGGGGCTCGCGTCAGGTAGGTGTTGTAGATTTTTCTTTAGGTTGTCGTTTTCGAAGCTCGATTCATTTTGGACCCAGCCTCCCGGTTTCTCAACACCTTGCAATATCACAACTCAAACAGCACAAGTGTGTTATTTCTTCTATATGGTTCGTTTCTTCAAGCTCTGGACTTTATTTACAGCTACTCTAGGTCTCTTCATCTTTGTGTTGAGCAAAGTTATGCTTTGATATAAAAATCTACTTTCGCAGCAATTCGACGCGTCAAGATGTAGCGGCTCCCCCAACATCCAAATTCACCACTTTCAACTTCGGAGTACCTCCCAAAAGCCTTTATTTCAAATGAATTTCCATCGCAATTACTCTCAATGGCTATCTTAATTACCATCCTCATTATTGAGGATCAACTGAAAGCTAAACACTTCAACAAAGACAAATGCAAGCTATTGACAGCAAAGATCTTCGAAGAGCCAACTTACTCTTCATTATTCCATTCACCCAAGGGCCTCTCAAAGTAAAAACTTTACGCGTAAAATCTGGGGATTGGAAATCGTTTGTATGGCATGGCTGCCTCTCTCTGTAAGGAGATCCACTTTTCATTGACGCGTGAACTTTTGGACAGAGAGAGGCCCACTTTAATTCTGGCGGCTCATTCGAGTTGATGCGAGATGCTTAGAGGGACAATTTGCTAAGTACACTGTAAGTTGATTTTAGGGCCTCGATGCTCTCTTCGCTTTCGAGAATGTCTCCTTGGGTGTGAAACTTGTTATGAAAAAAAGCAAAGCGGCTATCGGAGCTTTATACGCATTAAAAAGAGGACAAGCCTGCTTTGTTCCAAAGTTGAATCCCCCTGATGCCTTGAAGGTCTCCGGAAAGAAAGGCAAAGGCCTTTGGACTCTCTTCACGCTTTGATACTGAGCTAGTGTACACCGTGTAAAAGCAGTAAAGATGGGGCACCGAGGTGATTGAAACTATTACCAGTAGAGATAACACTTAATAAGAAGCAGATAAATGCAATACATGCTTCACTTTGCCGTTGAATGTAAGGATTTTCTAAGCTGTCTGGTCACGTGTATGAAAGACTCCACTTCATATGTCATAAGCTCCGCATTTCTAAATTCTTCACGGCTCAAAACATATAAAGAAGCCCATTGGATTAAAATACACGAATTTCTGAGATGCATGTGCAAGCCATAATTCTCGGGGTAACGGTGTAACGGAGTACTTGCGTGAGTGACTCAAATCCTTATGCGGGCGTCTCGCCCGAAAGTGGGGTCCCCCAGCAAGACTTTTCATACATCGTGACTCTCCATTGACCCAGCTCTCCATCGTATTTCTTTCAGCATACATGCTTATAGTTTATCTTCTATAATTACTAGACCCATTCATTGCATTGTGCTTCCAAGATGGCTCACGAAAATGAAACTGAAAATGACGAAAACGTCCACGACGTGGAAGAAACACTGCCCGCTTGGAAATCAGTATGGCGGAATAACAAAGGCGTGTTTTTCATTCTGATTTCTGAGTGCTTTGGTGCTTGTATGGATGCTATTGCACGGTTTATGCAGCAAGGCGGTGTTGCAATGCATCCTTTTCAGGTACATATTCTATAGCTCTGCAAACTTTATCCGGCACATTGGTCGCTAACTAACTATAGATTATGTTTTTCCGGATGGGTATAACTTTTGTCTTAAGTAGTCTGTATATGTGGTGGACTTCGGTCCCGAACTTTCCTTTGGGACAGAAAAGCGTTCGAGGCTTGCTGGTACTGCGGTCTATTTGTGGATTTGTAGGATTGTTCTGCTTGTATTGTACGCTTTCCCCCCCCCCAAGAATACTAGTTAATGCTCTCCAGATTCGGTGCACTACCTGCCTCTCGCTGAAGCGACTGTCTTCCGATTCTTAGTTCCAATCTTGACTGCGTGGGCATGCTCCATCTTCCTCGACCAGATCTTCACCCGCAAAGAGCTCATTGCTGGCATCATCGCCCTGCTCGGCGTAGTAATTATTGCACACCCAGCGGCCATCTTCGGACGCGTAGACGATACCATTGACACCAACCAAGCCGGCACCGTGGACGACGTAACTCCCACCCAACGCATCATCGCCATCGTCGCTTCCCTCGTAGGCATCTTCGGCGCCTCGGGAGCTTATACCTCGATCCGCGTTATTGGAAACAGAGCGCACGCGCTGATTTCGGTCAACTATTTCGCGTTCATTGTGACGGTTGGCTCGACGGTTGCGTTGCTTGTCATTCCGGGTATTGGGTTTGTCATGCCGCAGGGCGCTCGCCAGTGGATTTTCCTTGTGTCGCTGGGAGTGTTCGGATTCGCGTTGCAGTTTCTGCTTACGGCTGGGTTGCAGCTTGACAAAAGCCCGAAAGCTACCAGCATGATGTATATGCAAGTTATTTTTGCGCTGGCGTTTGATTGGGCGATTTGGGGGGTCCTACCGGGAGGGTGGAGCTTTTTGGGAGGAGGAATCGTATGCGCAAGTACGCTCTGGTCGGCACTGCAAAAGAGTGGTGTGAAGGAGAAGAAGAAAGAGGTGGTCGATGAAGAGAGTGCACTTTTGGGAGCTCAGGCTCAGGGATCTGAAGAGGTGGCACAACGGAGGGGGAATGTTGATATTTGAGATGGAGGTCATGAGTGCATGAAAACAGAAGATAAAAGAGATTATAATGCATAATTAGAGTTGAGACAGGCGACTCATGAGATGAAGAATGGCAGACAGTTGCACTGCGAGAAGAAAGAACGGAGATAGTGATGTTGACTGTACCGCATCACGATGTGGTAAATTGACAGCACTTTTACAAAGGACTTTGAAGGCGAGTACGTCTGTAAACAAAATTCCGCAGGCAGAGGGGTCCTGCGTCGTCTCGGCGGCGGCGATGTCACGGGCTTCACGCAGGGTCGACTTCGTCGCGTCCCTTAGATGTTTATACTGACGCTAAGCGTTTAAAGATGGCACTCAACCCTCTCTTCCTTCCCATTTCAGATTTCATCCTGGGTGAGATGCAGCGAGGTCGAAGTGTAACGTGTGGAAAGCACGACCAGTCTTCGCCACACCAAAATTGATTGGAAGAGCCGAATATGCTCCTTCTGGAAACGATGCCTTATTTTTGGTCATGTCTTCCTTCCTTGACGAACATCAATACAGTTACTCACGCTCGTCCAAAAGAGAGCCTACCCTCGCAAGGAGAATTGACTGACAGTCTCAATCTTAGGAAGCTGGCTAGACTCAAATTCGGCCTTCAGACAGGATTGGAAAGCGTCTCTGCTGGCGCTCGTTGATTCGACAAGTCTATATTTTGTGGGTGATTTCTTACAAGTAGCCCCGAAGGGCAGCGGCAAGAACCTTTGAATCACTTAGTGTATACATAACATTCATGTGAAAGTTAACATCATACTAGACTGGTGTCAAACTGGTTCTCTGGTCCTAACCAGAACCAATCCATGATCTCCAAATATGATATAGGGCAAAATGATACTCAGCTAAAGCAAATCCCGGACGCCATCTTCTCATCATTAGGTACCATCAGGAGCGCTTCCTGGTACCACAAACGCCACATACGCCCACATCACCTGCATTAATATATTCGTCACCCTCACAAGGGGCGCTGGTGCATTTCCAGGAGTTTGGGACAAATCTAGGCTTGAGAACGTTGGCACAGGCCATACATGTCAAAGCCGCCGAATCGTTGACGACAGTGCAGACGGGGCAGGATGGCTCTGTGGGTTCGACTTGGGTTTTCTTCGTAGCTGCCGGAGGGACGTTCTCTTTCCGTAGGTCTGATTTTGGAACGTTGCCATTGGCACCATTTGCGATCGATGGCTTAGGTCCTCGGGGCTCTTGGGGTGGATCCGGCGTCTTGGTAATTTTTGGTGGTTGAGATGAAATAGATGATGTGGCTACCTTTGTATGTGCATGGGAGGCCCCTTTCGCTGGTGAGCCAGATCGTGGAACACTACGCATGCTCTGAAGTTCCCGCAATTCATTCTTCACGTTAACGTCGTCGTCCTCGCCCTCGTCATCGCAAACTCTGACCATTCCCCGACCATTACTGTCAAGCAAAGGTGTGCCATCAATATCCACGGCATCATTAGGCTCCGTCTTGATCTGCACCTCATCCTCGCTCTCCGCCTCGCTGTCGGTGACGAGCCCTTCGTCCTTGATCTCAGGCTCTTCTTCCTTGACTTCAAATCTTGCCAACGCAGCAGCCGCCCGAAGCTCTCTTCCCCGCATACTACCAGCCACGCGAGGCTTGCCCGCTGGCTTCTTGCCCTTCTCGAGCTTGACCTTCGCTTCCTCATCTGCACCCAGCGCCATCCCATTCGCACCAAACTTCTTCAAGATTCGGCGTTCCTTCTGTTCTTTGTATGTGATCTTTGGCTTGGCCTTTCGCTTCTTTCCGCCACGCGACTTAAGGGTCCCACCACACAGATGTTCCGGCAGAACTTCTCCCTCGGCGAGGGCATCTCCAGCGAATAAGCCATTCTCCAGCAAAACTCCTTTACCCCACATGCCATCGCCAGTGTAATCCCTCTGCCATAAATCCTTCAAATCGCTGCAATATTCATTTCGATATTTCCAGAAGGCTGCAAAAGAAGAGTCAGCGGCGAGAACGGCGAGGGAAGGCAAATGGTTCCATACCCTTGTGGTGATTCATCTCCTTGTTATGCGCCAGCTCATGCATCATAACCATCTGAACAAACTTGAATGGGAGCCATCTTCCTGTGCCCTTCGATTTCAAGACCAATTGAATGACCTCTCCATGATTGAAATTGCGCCCTGCAACACATTAGCTATGAAATCGCGACTGATTCGAGCTAACATACCCACAAACGAATTATTAGGCTCGTATTCTTCAAGAGAGGCCACGGCCAGGTAGTGCCTGTTCATAATGGGGGCACATTGCGCCGCGATGCGCTCCAGAAAATCCCTCGCGATGGCTTCGTCAGGTCCTTTGAGGGGTTTAATGAAGACGATGTTCTTGTTTGGCGACACCTTTTTCTCGTTGAGTCTCTGCCAGCCTAAAGGCATCTTGCCTGTTTTATGCAAGCCGCGAGACTGCTGCAGCGAGTTGTTGTGTTCGCTGAAGTGGGTTGGCGATGATTTAATGACGGGGGCGAGGTGGGGGAACTTTAAAGAACCAACGCGTCAAGAGAAACGCCAACAAACGTGACCTCGCTAAGTCAATGCCACCCCCTTTTCCTTTGAAAATGTTTCGTCCTTTGTTGTCTTAGCTAGACGCTGCTAGAGTCTTCTGAAGTTATGAATTGATTAACATTATTGATTTCGGCTGACATCAAGTCTCTGAATAATGTTTACTAAGAGGATTGTTCCCAGTGATTTTGGGCTTTTCTCCAAAGCCACTGCCGCGCCTACGTAGAACTCCAAATACAAAATCGGACTATATCCCTTCGACAGAGAACAACACCAAGACTCATACGAGAATGTTCGAACGCGAACTGGAGACAAATAGGACGTCCATAACGACTTGATAGTATTTTCGGTATGGCTATTCTACGGCCCATTTCCTAGCCACACTTAAAGTAATAACCTTTTTCTCTAATTCCACTATAAATCAGCAGTAAAAATCTCCCGTGGCGGTTTTAGATATCTCATATGCATATGCATATGCATCTCGATGGCAAGAGCCGTCCGTACCCGGCCCGGGACATGTCCCGGGCCTCTGCAAGTGAGTTTCTGCCCCACTATCCCGCGTTCGTGGCGTTGAGCGCCAAGTTCCCTCCACCTATTAGCAAAATGACTTCATTACCCACTCATTGCAGCCTTCCCAAAAATCTACATGTAGC
>QGMK01001103.1:0-13164 GCA_007825345.1 Lachnellula suecica
GTCGTCCATCCATGCGTGACGAGAAACCACCCGTGCCGAGATGGAAACACAATTATGAGATCTTGAAATCTTCCAGCTCAAGGAAACAAAGCTGTAATCAATATCAAGTTATTCTCCATCTATTTCCTCATGCGTATTTCATTTGTCGTAGCATAATAAAGTAGTTGTGGCAAGGTAATGGGCCGTGCCGTCGACGACGCTTGAAACTCGCACTCGCTTTCCACCCTGCTATATCTTTAATAATAAATGATTTTGAAATTTTGACGCTTGGATATGAAGCCCTCGCCCGCAAAGAATATGTACCCACAGCGTCAAAATCTAGAGCTTAAGGCGGTCTATTTGCCGAGTTTATCCGGACGAAAGTGAAGGAGGCAAAGAATTCGCCAAGCAAGGTAAACGAGATTTTCAGCTTACGTAATGGTACATTTGATCACGCCAAGGCAAACCTAATTTATGCTGCACATTATACATAAAAAGTGGATAACTTATTCAATGGTATTTATAGAGTGTGGCGTGCTTCTGGAACCTTCGATTTGCAATCATGTGACTGTGTTGGTTGGCAGACTGTCCTCTGCTTCAACTCTCTGCTCCATCCATCATTCGTGCCATAGGTAAGCATGAGCGATCGCGCCACCCGAGCTCTTGCAGAGGGCAGTTTGCCTGGAGAGCCTCGAACATACGATGCAATATCGAAACGAAGCAATGTCCCTCTCTCTACCCTGAATCATCGTGCGCGAGGGCGGCCTTCGATAGAACAGAAGGGTCAAGGCCAACTCTATCTAAAGCCTCCAGAGGAAGAAGCCCTTACAAATTTTTTGATATCAATGACTAACCTTGAAAATCCTGTGCGAATTAAGTTCCTTTCTTCCCTCGCTTTTACCATCGCCCGCCAGCGTTCTACGACAGGAAATGAAGCAATAAAGCCTCCAGGCGAGAACTGGACTCGTGGCTTTCAAAAGCGTCATCCAACACTGAAATCCAGAAGAGTTCGAGCCATGGACTGGAAGCGTCACGAGAATAACATCTACAACAAGATTATACACTAGTTTGAGGTGATTGAAAAGGTGTTACATGATCCGGCTGTTCTGCCAGAGAATATCTATAATATGGACGAAACGGGAGTTATGTTATGCATGCTTGGCTCCGTCAAAGTCCTTGTAAATAAGAATAATCTGCGAGATTACAAGGGTACAGGCGTCAAGCGCACTATGATAACTACTATCGAGTGCATCAGTGCAAACGATAGGTCCTTATTACCAATGATCATCTGGCCAGCCACGACCCATCGAAGCAACTGGACCACTTTTCCCACACCTGGGTGGCACTATGCGTGCTCTAAAACTAGCTATACCGACTCCAAGATCAACTTAGAATGGCTCACACGTGTGTTTGATCCGCAGACCAAAGGGCAAACTAACCAGAAACCACGAGTACTAATTTGTGATGACTTTGGGACCCACGAAACCCTCGAAGTCTTGGAGTTTTGTTTTGCAAACAATATCATTCTTTGTCGCCTGCCCTCTCACACCTCCCACAAGCTCCAGCCGTGTGATGTCAAAGTATTTGCACCCTTAAAGGCTGCCTATCGTGATAAAATTAAACGATTGTACCAAGGAGGTGTAAACACGATCGGCAAAGAACATTTCACCCTTCTGTATTGACCTGCAAGGGACAAGGCGTTCTCGAAGAGGAACATTACCAGCGCTTGGGCTGCAACTGGTTTGTTTCCGCTCAGCCCAGACAGAGTTCTCCGACATACACCGAAACCTCCTGATCAACTGAGTGTACCGGAACCGGATAACATAAGGAGGGATTCTATTCTACCAGACGAAGTACCACAGACGCCTACAACACCAGTGTCAGCAAAGGCTTTCATATCATTACACAATCTCATCAAACAGGACATACTTGACGAGAAAAGCGTACCCCGAGTACAGAGACGCGTGCAGAAGCTTGCCAATGCCGGCCAGAAGGCCATTGCCTATTGTGCTCTCCTCGAAAACCAAAAGCAGTCATTGATCAAAATTAATAACGAAGCAAAAGTGCGGCGATCGACCAGGGCAATTGTACTAGGGAATGCAAACGTAATAAGCTTTGAGGACCTTGAGGTAACACGAGCAACGCGTGCTACGAAAGATGCTATGAAAGGCAAAGGAAAACGTGGCCGGAAGCGTAAGAGGGCTGCGCTTGATGAAGGTGAGTCGCACCCATCGCCAGAGCCAGAACCAGAGCCAGAGCCAGAGCCAAAAGTGGCGCGTGCTGCAGAAAGGGCCAGAGAGCGTACCGCGAAACGCAACCAGAGACAGCACGAGCACCAGGGCCAGAGCCAGTGTTAGGAGTGGTCCAGAGTACCAGGCCAGAGAACTGGAGCGCCCCCATTGCGAAAATGTATTAAAGCATAGGTGTTGTGGAGGATAAACCAGTATATTGTTGCAGGAGGAGCATGGAGTTGTTGCTTATCTATTTCGATCGGTTTAGACTTCGTTAGGTGGAATCGCGTGGGCTCTGACTAGCATAAGATTCAGTCTTGGTAATACTCGGTGGCGCAATAAGAAAGGAATGAATCATCTCGTACCAACTGCTTCAACTCTCATCCTCCCATGCGTTTTGGCTCTCCATTCTTTCGTAAGCTTGCGATCTCCTGCTTGTCCATACTTCTGCTTGGCGCACAAATTGTCTTGTGCCATTCTATTGTCTCTGCTATTCGCAAGTCAGGTCGATTGCGTTGTTATGTAAGAGGAATATAGATCCTGACATGATTTTAGGAGCTGAGATGATATTATGTCCGCCAAAGGATGTCTTTTTGCCCCTCGTCTTGGCATGGAATGAAGCCTTGTGTCAGCCACACCCTGAACAGCCACACCCTGAACAGCCACACCCTGAAGCACGAATCTTCAGTTCCGATTCAAAGCAGTCAGCACGACCACAATCGATCAGTCTCTCCAGCCTTTCTCACACCTCGCCACTATTCTCTATGCGACATGCGCAAACCCTGTTCTGATGCCTTAACAGGTCAACCTCCTACATCTAATGGCTCCACAAACCGTGGACTATTTCCCGCCAACAGCAGAGCAGAAAGCGAGCGAACTCCAGGAGTTCATTGACTCCATCGAACCGAGTGATGCCTGCAGTTTGGCCTCCCAGTACAACCACCTGAAGCCTTGTCAAATATTCCACACCGACCATGGTAGCTACAACGTCTGTTTTTTCGTTAAGTTCGAAGACGGCGTGAAATGGGTCGTAAGGATTCCCTTAGTGTCTTCTGTCTACAACATCTGGGACAAAGTCCAGAGCGAAGTCACTACCATACGGCAAGCTATCTCCAATCTTGAAACATGGTGTGTTCCTTGATTCTAACCAAGATTCAGATACCTCGAAGCCAATACCACGATTCCGGTGCCCCATATTCATGCCTTCGGCCGAGGTGGTTCCGTCAACAAGAACAACCCAACAGGACACACCTTCATCATTCAGGAATATATCCCAGGCCAGTCGCTGAATATATCAGCTTTCAGGAAAGAGCCTAGGGAGCGGAGGAAACACTTCTACATGCAGCTTATCGACATCTTAGCTCAATTACGCCAGCAGGAGTTCCACCAGGTTGGCTCCTTGATGCCAGACCCGAATGGCGGGAATACTCCTGTCGTAGGCCCGATGCTTTCGATTCAACTAAACGAATTACAGCTCGAGAGCCGCAACTCCCCTCCTCAGCCGGCCAAGTTCGCTTCCGCCCTTGACTTCGCCTTTCATCAGTACCGCCTCCTGGCTCAAACCTATAGTCTGCCTGCCGTTAAGATGTCTCAAGAGGTTGCACAACTCGAAGTTTTTGGGCTTGAAGATCTAAAGGGGAGACTTTCTGGTTACATTGATCAACGCTGGAATCGTGGCCCCTTCGTGTTGACGCATACAGATCTGCGCTGGTCTAACATAATTGTGGATGAGGACTATCGAATTCAAGGCGTTATCGATTGGGAATGGTCTGGCACAATACCTCGACAGTTCTTTCTACCCCCTACGTGGTTGGCAGGCTTGCCTCCTCACAGGGTATCCGAAGTGCAATATAAGATCGAGTACCGCCTGTTCTTCGACGTTCTCAAAGCCGCAAAGTCACAGCCTTCCCGTCAACTTGCCGAAGAGTGGGGTCGAACTCTCCCAACAAAGGTCGATCTGCCCATGGCAGTCATTCTCCGACATCACAGCTGTTTTGTCAACATGTACTACAAAGGAATCTTCCCTCGATATTACGACTGCACTCGAGGCGACGTCATCAAACAATTCTTCGAGCGCGATGGCAAGGATGGCCCGTTCACACTGGACACACAACGGAAGTTGGAAATTTCGGAACGGTACACTCAATATTTAATAGAGAATGATTGGTTGTGACAGTCTGTCAGGGAACGGCACGAAACTGGTAGTTAGGAGAAGAGATCATGTACCATGGGCATAGTTTTCCAGATCCTTTTTCTCTGTTTCCAAAATTTCGATACTATTCTCCAATTCCTTGATATCGTCCTCCAATGTTTTAAGCTCATCTTCCAACTCTTCAGACTCTTTCTCTAATCTCTCGAGCTCTTCTTCCGCATTTTCAATTGCTTTATCAAGCTCATCAATCGTCGCCTTGGCCCTCTCAACTGATTGATCAATTTCGACGGTATCACCTCTGCCTCTCCTCTCCGTCGATCGTGAAGCGCTCTGCGACATCAACTCCAGCAGATCATCCGGTACGCTATCGACAATAGTATTTTGCTCTTCTAGTTCGTCCTTCTTCTCCTCGATCCACGTCTTTTTGTCCTCGATCGCAGTTGTTTTCTCTTCGAGGAGCGTTTTCTTTTCCTCTATTTCCTTACTCTTCTCCTTGATCCTCTCGATCTTCTCCTCAACCTCCTCCTCCATCTTTGCGATCTGCTTCAGTCTCTCGTCGATGATAGACATTACGAACGTTTCGGATAGGTTCAAAGGGGAACTAAACAAAGTTACATGTGAGCGAACGAACTGGAAGATAGTGGATCCTACTTATTAAAGCAAACAAAGTATTATGGTCGACTAAAGACTGGGATGTAACAGCATGTTTATCGGCTACCGTGAGAGCAGTCGCTGCCTAAGCCTTACATGGCAATACGCGATCTTTGCATACTCAAGTTCAATCAAGCAAATTGAGTTACACATACTGGAGCCGAAGACTAAATGGCGTAGGCTTGAAGGGAAATGTCAGCACTATTTCGAGAACGGGGACGTCGTATACCGACTTACAAGTCTACTGTAATTCGATTCAAAATGGGAATGGATGTCGTCCAAGTTAGATGGATGTAGGTGTTGAAGAAGACAAGGAGCTGAAGGTGGGAAGGTTGGTATCTTGTGAGAGATGGCGAAAAGCTAGGCAATGCAGTCAATACCTCTTTGGAAGCGAAGTCCTTATCTGAGGGGCAGGCTGCAGCTATGAGCTGTCAAAAGCTTGAACAAACGGCTTGATGGCTGCATGGAGTTGTCGAATCAGATGGCTTCCTTTGGTTTATCTATTTGAAGCTTCTTTAGCCTAATTTTTGGATGGATTTTATCCTGCCATTTGTCATACTTGGTTCCAGCGAAGCAGAAGACTTCCTCTTGACTCTCTTCCCATCATTTCCGTCAGGATGTACAGGTCTTTCCTTTCTCCGTTACCCGAGGGCCAACGACCAGCGATTCTCTTTCGAGTCGAACACTCAAATAACTCAAGTTTCCACGATCATAACATGGTGGCAAGGCATTTCAGCTTACCTACACCACGAGCGTTCGATACACACCTGTCCTGGAATCGGTCTGTAAACACTCCGTTCCTCTCATTCTTCGACAGCTGGGAACATGCTCTTCGGCGGCGTAGATGGTGGTTGGATCGAGGGGAGACTACCGTCGTTATCATTGCGATTTGGGCAGAGGATATACATAATGTGTATAGTGCGGAGGATGCTGCTACAGCCCTTGGGTATAACAACAATGGCTACGACAATCGGCGCAGATTGGCAAATCACCGACATGAGTATTTAGTTTGGGGTGGCATTTCTGCAGATGACTATCGAATCCTTGTGGTTCTAACTGGAGATGGTCTTGAAAGACCTGTTCTCTTGCGATCCTCCACGTATGTCGTGAAGACCAGCCTGCCAAGTAATCTTCGGCACAACACTCCTCGCGAAGACGCAACAGAAGAGCTTAGGTGCGAAATGAAAAGCTATACAGGAATCATTGACGAAGGCAAATATAATGCTCTTGTAGCATACTTGGGTGGAGGACCGATTGCAATATGAGATAGCATTACAGTAGACTGAATCTGAGCTGGCGTCCGACGATTATGGAGGTTTACAGAGAGGACACGATTCCCCTCTTCAAGCATGTGACATTGCTCAGCCACAGATTTTGTTGAAATTACATAAGCAACATTGCAGTAACTGGTGTAAAGCATGGTTCTCGACATTACCCAGCAAATATGCAAGGTGTACTTTTCAGTACGCTATTCCGGAATCGGTCAGTTATGTTGCCGAAAGTACCGATCGGCGTGGCGAGCTTTTATTGATTTGGAAGTCAAAGCAGCCACAATGCTTAGCAATAATTTCCAGTATAATAGTCGGCATAGAATTCAGGTAATACCCCTTTGAAGATACTAGGAGTAGAGAATGTATTATGGTAGGCGCATACCAAAAGATGTCTGAATATGCTACAAATAAAGCTATGTTGTGAATTAAGGAGGAAAAGATCATGCGAAAAAAATTCCTAAGTAAAAGGGTTTAAATATATTTAGAAATAGCCATAGATCATATGTAATGCCAAAAAAATAAGGGTAACGTCTCTCCCTGGGTCGAGAGACGCACCCCGTGACGAGACGTACCTGTGGTTTTAGTAGAACAAATAATTTTCCACAACTTCTACGCAAATGCTATTGATATGCTACATTCTTAAACTGTTCCTCCTCAGGACGGTCACTTAGTAGTAAGACGAAAGGGGCGGGTGGCAATGCTGTCGATCGTTTCAATCACGACCCTGATCGCCGCTTCGGCTGTTCACCCTTGCTTAACCGCGACCTTTAGGGACTTATTCAATTTCGGGGCATGTAGGGGAACGTTCTATAATCAAAGTTTATAACTCTATACTCTGAAAACCTCCGAGTCCAAAATGATGCATCCCGAGAGTAACGCCGTGCAAGGAGAGGAGACAGCAGCGTCACTTGCTTACTAATGTATATTAGCCGAGGCACGAAATACCGTATTTGAGTCCGGGCTCCGTATAATTTGTTCAGCCACTATTTACATAAGATCACATGTGTGGCGTTAGTGCCGGCTTCTCGAACATTCCACAGGTGCCGCGCGGCAGCACGCCAGGTTGGGCAATGCAACACTGCTTCCCGTCCGCTTCAGCATCGCCACGACGACGACAGTATGGACAGGGCCAGCCAAGTGCTCGCACAAGGCGTGCCTGATGGCGTACCGGATTCATACCGTGCCTTGGCAGATTATGGTAGTGTCCCTCGCTCTACCCTCCATCATCGTGCTTGCGGACGACGCTCGATAGAAGAGAACGCTCAAAGCCAGCAGTACCTTAAACCGTGGGAAGAGGATGTCGTCGTCAAGTTCTTGCTAGAAATGTCTGATTTAGGGCAACCAATACGAATCAAATTCATCCCTTCGATAGCTTTCAGCGTTACCTGTGGGCGACCCGAGGCGGACAGACCACTTAAGCCTCCTGGGAAGAACTGGGCGAAGGCTCTAGAAACCCGCTATCCAGAACTCTATGCAAGAAGGGTTAGCGCAATGGACTGGAATCGTCACGAGAAAAACATATACGAGAAGGTCACACATTGGTTTGAGGTGATTGGAAAACTACTGCAGGATCCCACCGTCTTGGCAGAAAACGTATACAATATAGACGAGACTGAGTAATGCTGTCCATGCCAGGCTCTATTAAAGTCCTTATAGGTAAGAAGGACCGTCGAAACTATCGAGGTGCGCGCGTCAAGCGAACTACTGTAACTGCGATCGAGTGTATCAGCGCTGATGTTAAGTATCTCAACCCTATGATCATTTGGCCAGCGAGCACGCATCGAAGCAACTGGACCACATTCCATACCCCTGGCTGGCATTATGCGTACTCCGAATCCGGATATACCGACTCTAACATTAGCCTGGAGTGGCTCAAGCGTGTCTTTGATCCTCAATCTCGAGAGCGAGCCAACAAGAGACCACGCGTGTTAATTTGTGACGGCTTCGGGACCCACGAAACCCTCGAAATCCTAGAGTTTTGTTTCGAGAACAACATCATTCTATGTCGTCTCCCCTCTCATACCTCCCATAAGCTTCAGCCGTGCGATGTAGCCGCGTTTGCCCCCCTCAAGGCAGCCTACCGCGACCAGGTTGATCGACTCGAGCGAGGCGGGGTGAACACAATCGGCAAGCAGCATTTCACTTCTCTCTTTAGTCCTGCGAGAGAAAAAGCATTTACGCCAAAGAATATCAAGGCAGGTTTCGCTGCTAGTGGTTTGTTTCCGTTGAACCCAGGGAGAGTACTTAAAGATATGCCCAAGCCTCCTGCTGACCTGAATATCCCGAGAGTTGATGAAGTCCATGGTAAGTCTTGTCCGCAAGACAGAGTACCATCGACGCCCGTGACGCCCGTCACGCCTGTGACGCCAGTGTCAGCAGAGGCTTTTATGTCGCTGCACAATCTGATCATTGAGCAGGATGGTCATGCGCTTGATGATACGAGCAGAAGGAACTTACAGAGACACGTACAGAAGCTCGTCAAGGCCGGCCAGACATCGCTTGTTAAGGGCGCCTTGCAGGATGACCAAATTCGATTCTTGACCACAATTAACAATGAAGCCAAAGTCCGACGAAAAACTCAGTCTTTAATACTAGGGAAGGCGAAGGTTATGAGCTATGAGGACCTCGAGGAGGCACGAGTAAGGCGTGCTGAAAAAGAAGCTACGAAAGCAGCTAAAAGTAAGGGTAAAGCGGGTCGTAAGCACCGAAGTGCTGCGCCAGAGGCAGATGAGGACACTCCAATGAAGAGAAAGCGCAGTCGGAAGCGCAAGAGTGCTCTACTAGAGGTGGATGCGCTAGAGCCGACTACCAAGGTGGCACGAATAAGCAAAGCGTCCTTGCCGAAGACATTAACAGCCTTATCGGTGCAGATGGGTGGAATATCCGCAGCGGAAGATGACGTTGTGCCAGAACAATGGAGAGTTCCAGTGGCTCGGATGTATTAGCGGAATGCAGAAGGTAAGACTGCTAGAAGAAGACGAAGGGACTGGTCCACATTTGAATTCAGCCCAAGACAGCCCCGCGCCGGTGTCGCGAGCTGGCGCTTTATATGGAGCTAGGCATGTTTGGTCATAATAATGTTATTGGGGTCATATAGTGGTCTTCGTTCTCGATGTCCTCGTGCACTCTTTTAATTTTTGTATGACACCACAATTAGTTATTACTAGACTGCATAGGCTTAGCAGCGTCTTTAAATTTACCCAGCCTGAGGTTTTCTGCTGCTGCTATATGATTGCCTATTTGCGAAGTGCTCCTATTGCAGCCTGAGGAGCGAATCCAGACCCAATTTCAGGTCGATTTCGATTCTGGAAGGATTGACGCTATCTAGGTGATGATTCCGCTTTCGAGAGACAGTCTGATAGTAGCAGAGAGGCTAGGCTCTAGGATGGTCACTTTAGACGTGTTTGTTGCACATATCTGATATTGGCGCGCTTGGTCGCTAAGAATTGGTCATATTATTATCCATTATCAGAGGCAGATATAGCTTGATGCTTCCCAATCCCACATGATATATGTCCAGGGTAAAGACGTTTTACAACTAGTATCGAAAAACATTTCAACTATAGCATAGTTGCTGTTACAGGCGTGCTTAATCGTCAAAGAAATCCTTCCCGCCATACTTGTTCCCTAACAGACCCTTTCCACCCTCTTTAACCTCAACGCCATCAAACTTGTGAGACGCCCCTATGGCACCGCCCTTCCAATCGTCACTAAATGCATCACCGGCCAGACCCTTACCACCAAACGTGATATTCAAGTACTGATGACCTGCGATCACTTCTTTGACCGTCTTTTGAAGCAGGCTGTCAATCCCAGTGGCCGCATCCTCAACCAGCTGGAGAGACTGCTTGTCGCTAGTCTCTTTGCCAATCTCTGCTGCTTCTTGTTGAACGAACTTTACTTGGGCGTGAGGTTCCGGGAATATCTTCTCGATTTCGTCGAGAAGTAAGACGATCTGTTCGAGAAGGTCTTTCAGAGTGGACCTGTGGTAGAGAGCCCAGCTAGTAAGCTTCAAGAATTGAGTCTTCTTCTGACGCTGTAGAGCTAAGGCTCTCATCTTGTTGTCTAGTACGATTATCTTCGGATCCATATCGTCCGTCGAATACACCGAGAGATCCTCACGAGCCGTCGCAGTCAGCTTATACTTTTGTGAGATGCTTTTAGTGTCCGCGAAGAGCACAAGAATTTGAAGCAACGCATCTTTTGCAAGCTGGATCTCGGCCGCAGTAGCATCCTGCCTGCCTAGTTTCGGATCGTCGTAGATGTTGACAGACTCGCCCCATCGTGTAAGACGGAGTCTCGCGCAGTTGAGAGCAAGCTGGTTGGTCTGGAAATCTCGCCCGAACTGACGGCCAAAGTGGATATACCCGAAGCAGTCGATACAAGCAGTGAAAGCTGATGCAATGCCAATAGCACCCGATACAATGCCGAACGGCTCCGCCATTTTCAAGAGAAGATACTGCCAGAGATACAGGAGATGTTCGATAGGTAAGGCAGGTAGGAGGTCCTTGCAGGAGCTTCAGCCGCAGCCTCATGGCACCAAGGCCAAGCAGCATCCCCCACTTTCCCCCCGACAAGACACACGAGATCTGTCTCTAGCTACACCGACGGGATCGTATCTGCACCGACTTGCGAGAAGGAATACAACTTGCGCACTATATAATTCCTTGACTGGGACTGCACGCACATTATGGCCAACGCCTCCACCACTTTTGCGGCAAATAGCTCGGTCGCAATGTCAGATCCCGAGCAGCCGGGTGGGTCGACCAAGCAATACCGAAACATTCAAATCAGCGGAACAGCCCATCTTGGGGATACATACCATATCGGTAGCCTCTTTGTAGATGTTAGAGAGGAGCAGAACGTACTAACATGCGATAGGCCGAGAAGATCCCCTGAGCCTTCTCCCGTACGCGACACAGGCGCTATTCAATTCCTATGATCGCCGACACGAACCTGCCTGCCTCCTCGGCACCCGCGCCGACCTCCTACAACAAATATATAACTGGGCTGATGGAAAAGATGGACAAGATAAGCAATGCATTTTCTGGCTAAACGGTTTAGCGGGGACGGGAAAGTCCACAATCTCCCGTACTATTGCCCGCCGATACGATGAGCAGAAGCGTCTTGGAGCCAGTTTCTTCTTCTCAAAGGGTGGCGGAGATGTGAGCCATGCCGGCAAGTTCTTTACTAGTATTGCCGTTCAGCTCGCAAAGTCTATTCCGTCTCTTCAAAAGCAGGTCTGTGAGGCTATCATAGAGCAGCCTGGTGTCGCGAAACTGTCCCTCTCAGACCAGTGGCACCGGCTTATCCTGAATCCCATATCGAGACTACAGCAATCTCACCAATCGTATGTTCTTATTATTGATGCGCTTGATGAGTGTGAGGACGATCAGAATATCCGGATCATTTTAGGGCTCTTGGCTGAGGCTCGATCAATAAAGACAGTAGGACTTCGAGTTATCCTGACGAGTAGACCCGAAATTCCAATTCGGTACGGCATATCCTACATCCCACAAGCTCAACACCAGGACTTCATACTCCACAACGTACCGGCTACGATTATCAACCATGATATCTCTTTATTCCTAGAATTTCATCTTGGGATTATCAGGCAGGAGTGGAGTCTTGGCGTAAATTGGCCAGGCGAAGGGGTCCTAGGACAGCTGATCTTACACGCTTGTGGCCTCTTTATTTGGGCGGAAACTGCATGTCGGTTTATCCGCGAAGGGAAGCAATTTGCATGCCAAAGATTGAACACCATTCTCGATAGCAGTAGCAGCGCGACTACTGCACCAAACAAGCACCTCGACGAGATCTACCTTACTGTTCTCAAGCACTCGATCGCCTCGGAATATTCAGACGAAGAGATAGGAGAGGTATGTAAAATGTTAAAGCATACCCTTGGGAGTCTAGTAGTACTGCTCTCGCCTCTTCCCGCCTCTTCATTGAGCAAGCTATTACACCTTCCGAGGGAAGATATCGACCGGACATTTGCGGACCTTCATGCGATTCTTAACATTCCAGAGGACCCGACTCGCCAGCTTCGGCTCCATCACCCTTCATTTCGCGACTTCCTCCTTGATAAAGATCGTTGTGGGAATTTCTTCGTAGATGAGAAGGAGGCACACCGGATAGTAGCTACTAGCTGCATACAGCTAATGTCCCAAACCCTCAAGAAGGACATTTGCAGAATGCATGCTCCTGGTAGTCAAGCTGGCCAAGTTGAGGAAAGTCATCTGCAGGAATGCCTCCCACCCGAAGTGCAATACGCATGTCTCTACTGGGTTCAGCATCTACAAGGGGGTGGTCTTCAGGTATGTGATGGCGAAGAAGCTCACCGGTTTCTGCAGGTTCATGTACTTCACTGGCTTGAAGCGCTTGGCTGGATGGGGAAAGCTTCAGAGGGGATCCAAGCTATATTATCCTTAGAGGCTTACGTTTCGGTGAGCCATATGAGCCATATCTTATTATAAGAGACTTACTGACTTGTCTCTAGATTAATAAAAGCCCAAACTTGCATGCATTTATCTATGATGCAAAGCGATTTGCCTTATATAATCAATCAGTGGTTGAACAAGCACCTCTTCAATTATATTGTGCAGCTCTGCTCTTTGCCCCCACGAATAGCATTATTCGAAGGCAATTTGAAGATTGTATCCCGCATTGGATTCGCTTTGAACCAAGTAGTACTCGAAGGCGATTCAGGGATCGCATCTCACATTGGATCGAGCCAAAACTAAAAGTGCAAGCAGGTTGGAATGCTGCGCTGCAGACGCTCGAGGGCCACTCTGACTGGGTCACGTCGGTAGCCTTCTCACCCGACGGCAAGCGGGTCGTGTCGGGCTCCGGCGATGAGACAGTGCGGCTCTGGGACGCG
>QGMK01001104.1:0-13162 GCA_007825345.1 Lachnellula suecica
GCGTGGTAGGGATATGGATTTGAGTGGGTTGCCGGATAGTATTTTGGATATTTGGGCTAAGAAGTAAACCTCCGCGGAAAGGGTTTTGGTGATACTCGCTACTTCCCTCAATGAAACAAAGACTGAACACCAGCCAAGCGTTCGATAATTCAAAATATGGAAACTAAAAATGGCATGTCAACTGTTTGGTGTCACTATAAGACAAGAATAAAAACCGATCGAAAAAAAACAATAACTCAAGCACCCAATTCGAAAGCAACGGTTTTTTATTCATGTGAGCTATGCAAAGTTAATAGCTACAAGCACACAAAGGTAAGCAGCCACACTAGATGATTAGGGATGTCATCCTATGATCCCACGGCAGTATTATGTCTCTTCGGGGTCCTCTGCAATCGGAGGAAGGGTAGGTACCCATCCCTGAGAACTATGTGTCGCAGATTTTGGAGTTTCAATTTGTGGAGGCGGTTGTGGTGCCATCGTTATCAGGTTCTCAATTGGTCGTTTCTTTACAATCGGGGAGATTCTATTGAGAGCAACGATGAAGATGCGAAAGGGAATTCTGAATTGCCGAGAGGGTTTGATGAGCTGTGATAGATTGTTGAAGAGAATGAGGAGAATATGTCTGTACTTATATATCGGAACTTTACTCCTCAACCACAGAAACGACTCAAAGTGAACAGCCAAGGTTATCAATGGCTCAGAACGACGAACGACCGCATATATTTACAGCGCAGTGCTCATTGAATGGTTAAAGACGTCCCTTCCTACTGTTCAATGTACGTTGACAGAATTGCGTTACAACGCATTACACAATCATACTACAGCGCAATGGACAATCGCTTTAAAAAGAGAGTGCTGACCCGATTGCGGCTGATGCAATACAGCAAGAAAGCAGATGACATTAAGGTACTTCTTGGAGAAGTTCAGAAACAAAAATAACAATATTGCACTTGAAGACGAAAAAGTTGCAGCAGCGAAATCTTATTTGCATAATTTGCATTGGCCGAATCACGAGAGGAGAGAGTTTGAAAGGGACGAGAGTCTCCAGTGGCCCATTTCCGTAGTTTCCGCGGTTATGGGGATGCCGCAAAGTTTCCCCAAGCAATCAATGGCTCTTCACGGTAGCCAACACAAAGCCGTTGAATACCGGATTGGGAAACATCGAGTGACAGGCTACAATCGGCATGAGCGTAGCCTTGACTCTCTCATCCCTGCCAATCTTCGTCAAGATCGACTCCTTCCCCTCCTCCGTGTCCCCATTGTGAAACATCGAAGCCACCACATCATCCAAAAACACACATCCGCCAACACGCGTCAGCTTCACCGCCCAATCAAAATGCTCATATTGATCCCCAAAATCTGCATCGATGAAGACCATGTCGAACTTCTTTCCCTCCTCCGCCAGCTTCGGCAGTACGTCAAGCGCAGCTCCAAGTAGGACTTCCACATCAAGACCTTTCACGTTCTCAATCGCGACGTCCCGGTTCCTTGGGTTGATCTCAATACTCGTCACTTTGGCGCCGGCTTCAGCGAAACAGATGCTTGAATAGCCACCAAGTGTACCAATCTCAAGTACAGACTTGGCTCCCATAAGCTGCGTGAGGATAGACAAATGTTGGCCGGATTGAGGGACGACGCTGATTGGTGGGAGACCTTTGGCTGCTGAGTTGGTGAGGGCATGCTCCAACTTAGGGTTGGGACGGAGAAAGGCTGCGTCGGCCTGAGCGTTGAGACGTGGGGCCAAGTGGAAGTTTTCGAAATCTAGGATGGCATTGATGTCCAAGTGCTTGAGTTCCTCGGGAACCTCGTGCCCTTCGTGTAGAGACATAGTGGCGGTCTAGAGAATTATTGGTAGGTTTGTGAAGTAGAGTATGATGAGATGGAGTATATTCGAAGGTAAGACAAGGAGTACACATATTATATACCTGTTGTTCAACTTCTATCTCCGGTCCGGCCTATTGACATATCCCCGCTCGGTCTCGGCTTCTATCTCCGACTCGGTCTCAACATCGACCCGCTCTTACTTCGGTCTCCCAAAACATTCCATGGGCTGTGACCAGGGTGAAATGGGCATGAATAAACCTAAGCTCTTTTGCATTACTTTCATTTCGGAAGCGGGGTATTGGCAATTTGGTACGATCTTTTGCCTGCGAAATTGACACGTGCGCGGCGCACCACACGAAAGCCCTCCCTTTCAAAGCCCTTCCCAGAGTCAAACATCGTAAACACAAATCAATGACTGTGAAAGATATCACCCCTTTCGGAAACCGTTCGTTGGCACTTGGCCAGGATAGCAGCTTGCCTACTCACTTCCGCCAGTTTCCCCACAACCGCCTTATTCCCATCCACAAACCCGTATAACGCGTAGGGAATGTTTACATCGTTACAAAATTCCTGCACCAGCTTTTGAGCTCGCCTCAAGTTATGGCGTGGCAATCTAGGATACAAGTGATGGATAGCTTGAAATTGAAGTCCGCCGTGAAAAAAGTCCAGCCATTGAGGGCAATCTACATCCATGGTTGTTCGAAGCATTTTCTGTGGAAACGACTCATTGGGCCCAAGGTTTGTCGTGGACATGGCGAAATGTGACACTGTGAGCTGGACGTGGAGGGGCATGGCTATCATATGGCTTACCATCACGAATCCAAATCGCGCCCAAGGAGTGGGTATGGACTTGTAAATGATGAGATATCCAAACCAGTACCAAAACAATAAGTTTCCTGCGATTTCGAAATATCGATGCCACCAAGCCGGCCCTTTTTTGGGGCCCTGACCTTGTAAGAGGAAGGTCCAAGATTGGATATACAAGTTGAACCTTCCTAGCGCAAGCACGGGATAATACGCATATGCTTGGTAAGGGACCAGTCGCTTAGCAATGGCATCATATGGCATGAGACGTTCATGATATGTAGAGAATATACTGCCAAGAAAACGATGGTTCACTGCAAAAATTGGGAGATGTTGATTATCTGGATCGTGCTCAGGAGAGTTTGTGACAATATGATGGACATTATGAGTTCGTTTCCACCTAGCAAGTTAGCCCAAGTACACTATACAGCCATGTGCCCAGAGATATTAGAAGTTACCAGCCTAGTGACAGCCCTCCCAACGGAGCCGCGATTATCATCCCGATGACGGTATCAATCGTATAGTTGTGCGTGATACTCACATGCCCCGCATCGTGAGCAGAAAATACGAGTTGAGACCAGAACATACCCATGAAAGCCCCGCTCGTGCAATACCAAGAGGCGCGAAGGCAGAGCAGCATCATGCCGAATAGGAACGAACATCTAGCAGCCTCCCAAGCGTAAGCAAAGTAGTTACAGTCGAAGAGACCCTCAGCGAGGATTTTTGAATAAAGATCACGGTATTTTTGAATGATAATATGTTGAGTTCCGGCGTCGAGGGCGGGGTACTTGGCAAGATCGAGGCTAATCTCTTGTTTCGTTTGGGCATCAAGAAAGGTCATACCATCTTGGAGCTCCGTTTCGGCAGCAGAGGACGCCGATGTAATAGACGCTTCATCAGCATCTTGATGTCCACGTCGTTTCCGCAGATCCCGTTGTTCACCATCGAATACCGGGGATGGCTCCCTCGTGGCATTTGAACTTGCACTGTCGTCCGAGTTTTCGTCTTCCTGCTGAGGAGTATCATATTTCCGAAAAATGCCTCCCTGTATAGGCGGGGTAAAATTCTTCCAGGGGCCTTCAACTGTACCAATCTGATATCGGACCATCCGCGCCAACGTCTCAACAGAATGCAGCCTATAGTTTCACATATCAGTTTGTATCTCGCCCACGTAGCTACACAAAAACAGACGCTGTTATTTCATCGGTAGCATCCCTTCCTATCATATGCTCGATGGGTTTCTGGCCTCCCGGGTGATATTTAAGCCACGAATTGGCTTTTAGGACTTTGCCGTTCAAAATAAAGACGGCATTGCCGTCAGCAATGAGACTCTCGATCTGCCTTGGCGACATGATAGCCGGCCTATCCTTCATTGGAATTGATTTTGCGGGATCCATACTTAGGCAGTGCCGTTTTGCAGGTGTAGTAGATATGGACTGATTTTTTTGTCCGTTGTCGTCGCTGCGGCGCAGGTACCGGCAGACGCGCCTAAACGCGTCAGGGATTGGCGCCTAAACTCGCCTAAGCCAGCGCCCGTGCGCCAAAAACTTAGTGGTACCTACGCTGAAGCTACAGCGCCGCACAGCAGCTGTTCTGCGACATTACTGCACACTTCAAAATGCCTTCAATTACCTCCCATCAGCCACCTCAACTACCTGTGGCGTTTACTCACACCCCAGAAAGTCTACTTCGCAGTACTGGGGAATCAATTAGTGCTTTAAAAAAGAGACTTGACGAGATCCTCGCAGTTGGGCCAGAGAAGGCCGCCTTCAAAAACTGCCTGTTGCCAATGATATACGAAGACAACGAACTGGCTATCAAAGCTTCTTTGAGCGGTATTTACAAGCTGGTTGCTGCTTCAAAAGAACTTCGAGATGCTTCGATTGCAGCCACCAAGTTGTGGAGTGCCTACGGCCTCCAGAAGATGTTACGCGAAGACCGGTTCAAGATCATCGAAGCAATCCACAGCAATATGGATGATTTCGATGAAGAATCTGCTTACTATATTGCTACAAAGTATGCAGAACTGAAGCAGAATGGACTCAGTTTGCCTGCTGGCCCTGAGAGAGAACACTTCAAATCCATTCAAGAACGAATTACTACTTTGTCTCAAGATTGCAGTCGAAATGTTCGCAGCGAATCTGGTGGAATATGGTTCACTACAGAAGAGCTTCAAGGAGTTCCGCAAATTGCGTTGATTCGCTTCCGCAAAGGTGTCCATGGCAGCGAGAACGAAGGGAAATTCTTGACAACTTTCAAAGCTGCGGACCTTGACCTTGTTTTGACGTATGCGTCCAACTCGCAAACCCGCAAAGAGTTTTTTCTTGGCAACGAAACAAATGCGATATGAACACGTCGATGTTCCAGGAGCTTGTTGGTCTACGGGCTGAGGCAGCTCAGCTGCTTGGGTACGTTCACTTATGCCCTTGTTTTCAGAGTCATTTTAACCGAACACTTTGGGCTTGGGAGTGACTCACGAGCACTGAGAATTTGTCCTTCAGGAACCTCCCTCCTCGATATCTAAAGTTTCTCAGAAAACCCCATGCTAAGCTGTCTCTAGGTATGGATCCCACGTCGACGTAAAATCTCAAAATAGAATGATGACACCCACGACAATCAAAGACTTTCTCGATAACATAAAACTTGAGATAGAGCCGGAAGGGGAGCTAGAAATGGACCAAATGCGAGACACGAAAAGAGTAGACCTCAAGGCACGTGGTTATGAGGAAAATAGTATCGATGACCGAATGTTCCTGTTGGATGAGAAGTTTTATGCACGTCTGACAAAAGAAAGTACCGGCAACTTCGACACCGTAAAGCTATCGGAGTTCTTTCCATTGGAGACTACGCTTCAAGGCTTGCTTGGGATATTTGAAAAGCTTTTCGGTCTAGCTCTTGAACCGATTTCGACTGAGGGGAAAACCTTCCTCATGGAAAAAGCTGGCCAGCCAGTGGAAGCCATTACCTGGCACCCGGACGTGAAGTTACTTGCTGTGTATAATGATGAGACCATGGGTGGTAATTTTCTGGGATACTTATACCTAGATCTTCTGGAGCGGGAAGGAAAGCATAACCATCCGTGCAATGTTGGATTTCAGCCCGTAAGCTTATAGGGAACGCAAGAAAGTTCAATCACTGACGAATCGTTAGGGATTCAGGAAGAGGGATGGTAGCCTGAGTTACCCAAGCACGGCGCTTTTGACATCATATTCACAGCCCACACCAAGCAACCCGAGTCTTCTTCAACAGCGTCAAGTCGTCACTCTTTTCCACGAACTTGGCCATGGGATACACTCTCTGGTTGGCCGTACTAGGTTTGCATCAACTTGGGGAACACGCACCTCCAAAGACTTTGTTGAAATACCAAGTAAAATGTTGGAGAACTGGTGCTGGGATCCTAAGATTCTACAGTCAATCTCCACGCACTACTCGCATCTCTCGTATGAATCTGCCAATGCATGGAAATCCGGCAACCCCTCATTGCCGATGCCCCCAAAACATATACCCCTCGAGCTGGTCCAAAGACTGACAGAAACGAGAAATTTGAACCTGGCTTCCGCCACTGAGAGACAGCTATATTTTTCTTGTTTTGATAGGTTGATTCACGGGGCGTCGAGCAAGGAAGAGGCCCAAGCTTTCAATATTGGAGAACTCTACAATAGAACGCGAAAGGAAATCTCTGGTCTCTGTGGACTCGAAATGGATGGCGAAGGCTACAATTGGGGGTCGGGATACAATAGGTTTCAACACATGTTCAACGGCTATGATGGGGGCTACTATTCGTACGCCTTGTAAGTTTATTCCGTTCCGAGAGCTCCAAAAATCAATGCTAACATTTTCATTAAGGGCTAGTGTTTATTCCAGGGATTTGTTTGAAACGAAGTTCAGAACTGATCCATTGAATGCTGCTGAAGGTCGAAGGTATAGACGGATAGTTCTGGAGCGGGGAGGAAGCAGGGCAGAAATGGAATTACTGGAGGAATACCTAGGACGCCTACCCAATGGCGCTGCTTTTTCAAAGGCACTCAGGAAACACGTTGGAAACCTCTAAGTGCTGGAAATTTGATTGGTGGGGGATGTGCCTTCGTGCGCGGACTCCCGGACTTCCACTTATTTTTTCTGTATTTCACCTCGCATACCCAGAAAGCTTCAACGACCTCCTGCAGAGTTTTAGGGACCCTACGGCTTCTAAAAAACTTTGGGTTTCGATATCAATATTAGCCAGCGGCGGCCAACTGAGAATACGAGGGACACGAGTCGGCCAAGCCTGACTCATCGCAGCCCGTCGCCACATCTCAAAGACTTCAAGAAACCTCACCTCTCCAACTCATTGTAAAACTCAAGGGCAATTGAAACCTCTTTCTACGAACCGCTGAACAGATGGCGTCAATAAGAACACCCCAGAAGACAAAGACAATTGCTCTCCTACACAACAGCGCTCTCCCTTTTCCTCTAGGGACAATCAGCACGCACGTTTCCGAGCACGCTCGCCGCCTATACTTTCACAACCATTCTGCGAACTACGTGGTGAGAATAATAGACATTGCCACCTTCAACATCCCACTCACCTCCGCAATCAACGCCAAAGACACCCCTAGTGATTTCGCAAGCGGCCCTGACCCTATCACACAAACCCCAACCAAGACCCTTACAGAGTGGCATGAAGAAGCCTCACAACACAGTGCGCTCATCTTCCTCTTCCCATTTCATATCTGGGCCTATTGCAACCCTCTCAAAGACGCCATTTCCGCTCTGCCTCCAATACGCAAGCCAGCACTGCTTATGGGTTTCGGCAAGCAAGTGGGGCATTACCCTGAGGACGTTGGTAGGATGTGGCGAAAGTCAAGTTATGGAATGATGAGGGAATCTTTAACGGGGAGGGGCATGAAGGTTGTTGAGGTGCAATGGGGGGATCCTGAGTTTGCGGTTTATGGCCCGGAATATGAGCAGTGGTGGCAGAAGGGAGAGCCGGGGATTTGGGCGGCGCAGGCGGAGGATTGGGAGAGTCCGGCGTGCAATCGGTGTCAGGAGGGGATGGAGAAGATGATTGTTTTATTACGGAAACATGACCGAAATGTATAACCCTGTGGGTTCGGATACGAGTTTCTGACAGAGCTCCATTTCATGTTCTCATCCTCAGATTGTGGATTTCACGTCTCTATCATTGGAGCAGAATGTGGTATACCTTTCAAGCCAAATTTTATCCTGCTAGCTACTCAACCATTATATGCTGTCGGTCATCAGTCGCACTCTCTGCATCCACTTGTTGCTTATGACCATTGTTGGTGTTCCAAAGCTGCCTCTTCGATAGCTCCGCAGCACCTTTTGCAACAACGAATTCAGAATCGCCACTGTAGAACTTTGGTCGCTCATCCATCAATTCATCCATAGACTTTTCCAAAATCTGAGTAAACCTTTTGTCGTGAACGCTTTCGCCGAACAGTAGGATCTTGCTAGGCTTCAGGAAATAAGGGTTTTGAACCATGTGGTACTGCAAAGCGGTTTGCACTTTCTGCCAATAAACTTCTTCTCCTCCAGGGTAGGAAATCCGAGCATCATTGCCTAGGGAAAAGTCGCACAAGTAACGGTAACGAGGCTCGAACAATATTACCCCCGTCATCACTGGCATCGCAACCGTAAGAGCGTCCTTGGTATAGAGAATATTGAGGACCGTGTCATCTGTATGTACCCTGCCCTCTTCTTTACATCGAATTGGGTCGGTGTAGTTTGAGCACAAGCCGAAGTTGTATCCAGCATAAACAGCCGTAGTCTCGTACAACATTGCGCAGTCCCAACCATAAACGTCGATAAATTCTAATCCAACGTACTCGAATGCGTCAAGTATGTCCTCCTCATAGATGGCAACAAGGTGGGGCACAGCGGCTGAGGCTGCTGAGATGGAATGTCCAAGAAATTCTTCGGTCTTGTCTCGCAAGTTTTGTACGACCGTGGCAAGTGCGGCCACATCTTTTGAAGCAGTGAGCCCAAGTTTCTTGCGTAATTTTCGTAGATTTTGACGAGGCTGATCGGTCATGCTATCGTCCCAATTTTGGTATGGGGGCCTTTTCGATTGTCAGTAGGAAACAGAGCAGAATGCTGGAAGGTGCTAACGCAGGATGCTGGGATTCCCGAAGAGACAATCTCCTCATCACTTCGTGATATTCAAAGGTGCCCTCAACTCTCGCAACGGGTAGAATCGTGCCGTTTGGATAGCTGATTGCCGCTGTCCTGAATATTGAGAGTTAGTTATTATGAGATCTGACTTTGAAATCTCTGACACCCTTACCCATAAGAGCCTGTGAGGTCAAACCCCACTCCAATCGTCTGGTCTATTGAGATCTTTCTCACGATTTTGTTGTAAGACGGTCCAGAACATCTGCCCTTCGCTTCCACACTTCGTATCTGGACAGAAAAAATACAAGTAACGACAACCAGCCATATAAACATTGTATAATCTGATTTGTATGTCGATCTGGATAATTGGAGATGTATTTGGAGTCTGATTTTAGGAGAGCTCAGGCTTGATGATTCCGCCAGAAAAGTTCGGAGGTGGTGTTGTAAGCCCCACTCTTTCGCCACATCTCTGCCGCTCCGCATCCAACCTGATGGGAGTAAGCAACTATGCGCCTCTTGACATTTTACGTATTATGTCCTGTGTGTACAAGGCTATACAGTCTGACACTCGAAGGTCACTGCGCCTACACCATTTCTATTTCGAGAAATTTACCAACATAAGCCCAGCTCGCACAAGTTCTATTCAGGGGAATAGCCTCACAGGAAGAAGGATGCATAACGTGAAATTCTTACCCCACCTGTGTAGTCATACGACATGTAGGAATGGCCTTAGGTTGCAGGCCGAACAATATGTTGTAAGTATATTGTTGTCGGGATAGTACAGCAAAATCAGTTTTGGTTTTACGGCAACAGGATTCTGCGGCGAGCTGAGCCTCTTGATTCTCACATTAATTGAATCCTTTACGTGGCAAGGCTAAATCTGTTCTCGACTGGATCACTGGAGCGAGAATGGAGGCACAAAGGCTTAACTTGTGCTGATGGTGCTTTATGCCAAGATCGCGATTGCAGGAATGGTCAGTTCTAAACGCTTCGCCGTCGACGTGACCTGTTAGGAGGATTTCAACGTGATATATATGTTGGTCTTGAGCCCCTATTCCTTCAGACCTAAGATACGACTTCTATTCTGGAAGGGCTCGCGATCACTTCCTAGTTTGCCTAAATCGTTTGGTAATCAATGGCGATGCTGGATATAGAAAGCAGATTTTTGAACCTGGCAAATAAGTATAAAGGGGGCATCTTCTGCTTCGGTCTCTATCTGTATTTCACATTTGCTTACATTCATATCGCTTTCACACCCACACGTACGCACCTTTAACACGTTTTCGTACACACCCGGGTACATCATGGGCGTATTAAAGCCCACCGTCACAACATTTGTGTGTCTTGTTGCTCTCGTTTCAGCTGCTCCCAGTGACTTGGTCTCAGGACTACCACGACGGGCCAGCAAGTTCGAATGGGCAGAGATCGGTGACTCCTGGGCTTCGGGGGTTACCTACATTACCAAAGGCGAGGATGATTCCTACGATGGCAATAGAGGCAAATGTTTGCGGTTATATGACGCCTACTCAGCGCAAATGTCGAGAGATAAGTCGTGGACCCAAGGCGATCAAAATTTTCATTTTGCGGCCTGCTCAGGAGCAAAAATGGTCCACAGTAAATATACCCTTTCTTCGTCTCACCTTGTTCATCTCCCCTACATGGGTTTTGACCTGTGTCAGATGTCTCTTGGCTTTTGATCCTAGGAGTAAATATGATATTGACTTGTAGTAGTGGCTTTGCCCGGTGATCCAGCCAACGGTCAGATCGCTAAAGCTGGTAACCCTCACCTAGTCACAATGACAGTCGGAGGAAATGATGTTGGGTTCTTCGATATCGTATCTGCTTGTGTTTTCCAACAAACTTTCAATGGAGGCTACGGCATTTCTTACGACAAGGAAGTTGACCTCAACAAACCAGTTGGTGAATGTGGCAAAGCTATTAAAGCCGCCAGGGATAAATTGCAGGACCCAAATCAAGTCCGGAAGTGGATGACAGATACATTGGATGACTTGTACAAGAGTGCCCCAGCAAAGAGCCATGGAAATTCAAAAGGTGATGGGTTCTATATCTACTTGACAGGCTACGCACACTTCTGGAACCAAGACACAGACTGGTGCAACAGTTATTCCTTCGGTCTTTGGCCTAATCAACAGCCTTTGCTTACCACAGGGCTTCGTTTGGCCATGAACGATCTAACATCACAGGTGAACAACATATACTCAAGTATCGCGGATACATACAAGCCACCACCCTATATGTATATTGCATTCGTCGATATAAGTGGTGGTTTCAACGGCCACCGGTTTTGCGAAATGGGCCAGCAATCTGACCAGTTTGCAAACAACACCGGCGACGTTTGGTTTTGGAATCGTCCCACATTCCTGGGGTGGGACGACAACGAGAGGAAAACCACCGATCTCTTGGATATACAAAGTGGAGGTGGTGGTAATGATGCTGGAAAAGGAAGCCAGATGCGACCGTTTCATCCTAAGTCAGCCGGTCATGGCGCAATTAAGGACACGATTATCAAGAGGCTGCAGACTGATAAAATACCTGGCATCAAATGAGGGATGTAAATATGGAATATTTCGCAGGCCTTCTTTACATGAAGCCTGAGTATTATGTAACATCAGGAGATTTGTTGTAGCAGAGTCGGCGTTTTGTTTTTTCCTTGTTAGTCCACAGGAATTTCCTCTTTGAGTGTTGACCCCGCTTTCCAGGCTCACGTACCCCGCCTGAGTGTTAGCAAAGTGCAAAAGTGTATGCCATGCATCCACCCAGTCAGTAAATTTTTTATCAGTTAAGTAGCTCCGCAATATTTATATAAAGAGACGACAAGCTCTCCTGAAGAAGAGTCAGCTCAAAGAAAGCATTGGAACAAAAGTACCCAAGGGGAGGATGCTATAAATGCGCAACCCGTCTTTACTGCTAACTCTGCCCCGTCGAAGACCCTGCACTTATGGTATAGCTCCGGATGCAACCACTTGGGTTGAAACTACCAAGAGACCTAGGCTTTGCTGTCAGTTTGAATTCTGCCGTCAAGTCGTTCCCACAGTCACAAAATGGACCGAACGCAATTTCAACAGCGCTGCCTGGTTCCCATTTATCGAGCCTCCTGAGAACTTCCCAAGGTAACAGATTTACACAAAGCTGAAATTCTAGAACTTTGAACTCTTGTCCGGGGTTGGGTGTTGCCGTCAAGTCCAACTTTACAGTCACTAGATCCGATGAAAATCGAAATTTGGCAAGTGAGCCGCTCAGCGGCTTTTACAATAATATTCAATACCCCAAAGACATCGCGAAGCGCTTAAAGTGAGCCTCGGAATTCTTTTTTGAATCGCCTCAAATCCCAACGTACTGGCTTTTATTTTCGGAGACTTCGTGGGGAAAATGAAAACTAGGTGTACAAGTCGAAAACAAAGTATGTTTAAGTACGATGACTATAGTATTACCATGACAAATCTCCCTGTCGGTTAATTTCCCTTCCGGTGATTCACAAGTCGTCGTCATATCTCATCCCCGAGTTGACAGCTCATTCGAATCGCTGAGCGGTCTCGGTTTCCGGTGTCTGTTGTTACGTTCAGCAGAAGTCGGTTGGCTGGGCGGCTTTTACAGATTCAGTATCTTACTTATTTTTTATTTGCAGATCCGCCTGATGTCTTACGTCTCGGACGTAACGTTGAAGTGAAGTCCAGCTCGCTCGGTGACCGCAAGTCCAAGAACTGATGTGTAACTATTCGGTGGCAGTTTTCGTCGACGATATAAAGACCATGAAATCCCAAGGACATTCTACTTGGCATCAAGTTCTTGCTCCTATTCTTTTGCCGTCATTTAATATTTCGATTCGAAGCAATTAACCTTCTGGTTTTGTTAGTAAGATTTAAACACCTAACTTTAGGTCTGAATATCCCCTCACACTTGTGTGCTTCCACACTGATGTGTTGATAGATCCATCTACGTGAGAACAGCGATATCGAGCAACATGCATATCACACTCTTCCTTCTGATAGCCGCTCAGCTTGTCCTTCCAGTCTTTGCAGATGTCTACATCTACGGGACCGCCGGGATAAACGGTACTTATATAGTAAGTAGTCCATTGATTGCTCAGCGCATTCATTTACCGGGTGTTGTTTTACATTTCCCCTGCTTAGACTTAGATATTCCGTTGCGGTTCTATGAGCACGACAGTCATACTAATCACTTTACCTCCAGACCTGCAAGCCCACCGACGAAACCGACACAAGCCTGGCGAATAGACTCGAACTAGAGCCCGAAATATCTTCAGGCCCAGCCTACACCCGCCAAGGCGCCTCCTTCACTTACAACGAACAACTGCAATGCGGCACCGGAACAGCCGAACAGGTAGAAATGTCCTGCTTCAACTCACAAGGAACCCCCGAATGCCACACAAGACCCGGAA
>QGMK01001105.1:0-13148 GCA_007825345.1 Lachnellula suecica
AGGCCGACGTCGCGCTTGAAGCGGATGAGCCATTCGGCGTTGTCGGCGGCGGTTGGTTCCAGGGGTCGTCGTCGTCGTAGATGATCCAGCGCGCTTGGTTTTGGATTTCGGCGTCTGTTGGGATCTGTTTTCTCGTCAGCATACGTCAAGCAAGGGGTTTTGGGGAAAAGGGGAGGGGGACGAACGTGGCTGTTGGGATTGTTGGCGCTCGTGCATGTTGTGACGAAGCGGGAAAGCTCGCGCACCAGTCTACCGTAACAGTTTGCGTCGTTGAGAAAATAGCGTAGGGGCATGACTGGATTCGAGTTTGCCGATGGCTGGTTGAATATCGTAGTGTGGAGGGGTTGATCGAAATTTGGCGTCCTGGATCCATTGCCTATCGCGCTGTTTTCTCCACTGCTAGGGGATGGTAAGCCGATGCCTGTTTGCTCCAAGTCCCAATGTAAAGTTTTGGGGGAAGGGATGGAGTGCTGCTGTGCGATTCCGAGCTCGACTGCTTCGGAAAGGGTGGGCATGTCGAACCCAGCCTCGCTCTCTGGGGTGAGGCCGTTCTGGCGCTTGAACAGAAGCAAGATGGATGGATCATCAATGACAGTCTGGTTCCACGGGTCGTCGTTTTTGTAGACCAACAGACGAGCCTCGCGTTGGAGATCAGCGTCGGTGGGCGTCACGCCCGTTGCCAGCTGCAGCTTAACGTAGTTGGTGAGCTCGACCTCTACTCTCCGCGTGTTGTGTATGCTATAGTCAATGCTCTTGTCGTCCATTGAGTAAATGTGCTCGAGATGCATCTCAGAAGTCCTTGGCAGGCTTGCTCGTCGTCTGAACTCCTCGAGCCATTTTGTAGAAGCCACGACCAAGTATTTGAACCAAGCGAGACCCCCCTTACATTTGAAATTCGAAGTGGTTTCAACCTCGTCCAGAATACGACATGCTTCAAGCTGAAGTTCCGAGTCGGTAGGCGTTAGACCCAGAGCTTGCTTCGCGTCGACAAACGCTTTCAGAGCTCTCTCCTTTGAACATTTGACACCAGTCAGGTCTGCAGAAGAGTATGGTGCCGGTGTTGCGATCGGTTCCAGCTTCTTGGTCCACGGAAGACCTCCACTTGCAGCACTGAATCCATTTTCGTCGGTGGAACTGCTTTCTCCCGAAAACAATATCAAGTCACGAAACCAAGAAACTTCTATATCGCCCGGCGTAGTGAAGAATTCGTCAGACTTGCGGATGATATAGCTAGCTTCACGAAGCAAGTCTTCGTCCGTCGGCATCCCTCCTTTCAGCACCCGCTCGTTGATATATTCCACAACACCAATTTTGATGAGATCTTCTAAAGTCCTGAAGTCAGAAAGCAACTCGCGAGATGCCTCAAACGCCTCTGGTGTATTGCGCTCGTCGTGAATAAGATCTATGTCAAAGTCAGTATATAGTACAACACACAGTTCAGAGGAGCACTTACAAGGAGGCATTCCATTCTCAACAATATCCAAAACCTGCGGATCGAAACCCCAATCACCCTTCCAATCAGCCATAGACTTTCCACCCTTGAAATGCTCCGCCAGATGATCGACTCTGAAACTCCACGATCCCATCACGATACCGCAGAAACCGCAGCGGGACCTGATCTCAGGCGTCATGACTTTCCAGCACTCCATCGAGAAGCCCTGGAACTTGGCGTCGTGCACGAGATTCAGATGCTGCCGCAGGTGATCCTTCCGGTAGAACGTCCGCTCTTCCAGCGCCCGGTCCGCGCAGCTGGAGAAGTTATGCGACTCCGCGTGTCCAGCTGGGGGGTTGGGGAGCCCGCAGAAAACGCATCTATTGTGCTCATACTCTGCATCGAACTGCGTTGGGCCGTTGGGGCAGCAGATCCAGCGCTCCAGTGAGAGATGTAAGGACTTTTCATGCCGCTGCCAGTCGTGTTTCGTTTTGAAGGTTTCCGTGCAGAAAGTACATTGGAAGGTCCGGACGGGGCCGTTCATTGTTGGGAGCTTGACGGGTTTGGGCGCTTGGCGACGACGGCGTCTTCGTCCTCTGTTGCCGAAAGACCCGAATGAACCTCGTGATTTGTGGGAGAAGGCGGAAGCGAATGAGCCGCCGCTGGAGTGAGAGGTGCCTAAACTGCTAGTAGAAGATACATTGCACAGAGAGCGAGCTGATCCATCGTCTGAGTGTCCGTGGCTTGTAGTGTAAGGGCTTTCCCGGCCAGATGACCATGTGGAGGACGTGACAGCTTTGGCGATAGCAGAAACGGAAGCAGGTTCGTTTTCAGGAGGGGAATGTTTCCATCGCTCCAGGGGATTCATGCTTTCCAGCGCAGGCGTAGACCGTCTCGGTATATCCATCGCTTTGGAGTAGTTACTGACGCTGGGAGAGGTTGAGCGTGGTGCCCGAACTTTTCCTCTGCGCCGAGCATTAGCTAGCCAATTGGTGATCTGAGTCTTGTTAAGACCCGTCTGGCGTTTCAGAGCTTCTTTTTCTTCATCAGTTGGGTATGGATGACGGTGATGTGTTGATAGCCAGCCCCTGAGGATCCGAACCGACTCTCGAGAAAACCTGGCGCCAACTTTGGGATTGCTTTCATTGGCCTCCGCGTTCATGTTTTCCTCTGATGATCTCAGTGAAAGCAGGGTAGGTGTGGAGTTATTACGAGAGAGGGGATTTGGAGATTCCAGTGGGGACTGGGTGGGCATCCAAGTGCTATTCAGATCCAAAGCCCCGTCGGCATTGGCATTGCTACGAGGAGCCAAGTTGCATTCAAGCTCAAGGGCAACACAGCTCGTACAAGCACCAAGCCTGCCCCCTTCCTGAATCTGCTTGCACTGATAGCCCCGACCACAGCAGTAGTCGCAGGCCTGGGGCGTAGGATCTAAGGCGTACGACATGTAGTCGAGGTCGCCCGAATCATCGACCGTGTTTCCCGGCAAGCAAAACTCAGCAGAAGTACACCGGAACTTGTCGTTCTGTAAATTCTGATCGTATTGCTCGCGCTCCGGGTCATGTGTCAAGCTGCAAGTGCGGGCAAGAGCCACACAGCTGGTACATGACCCCCTGCGCAGACCCTCATTGATGATCTTGCAATGAATCCTCATACGGCGGCAGTGCACGCATGGCTTAGTAGGGATGCCCGAGCCGTCAATCCAGCGCGCGAAATCCGTGAAATCGGCGGGGCTTAGCATGGCAGTGTCCGTCATTGCATTCTGGCTATCAAGATTGGGTGGCTCGGAGTTGATGAAGTGCTGTAAGCATGCAAAGGAGTTCTCGTCGTTCTCGGGCTCTGCAAAGGCGAGATTGACGTCGTAGGGGCCGGAGGGGAAGTCTGTGAAGTCGATGTCCCCGCTGTGGTCTAGTGGATGGGCGGCATCCTCGAAGTCGAAGAACTCGTCCATTTCCTCTTCAATGGTAGTCATTCAGAGGGCGCGCGAGGGGGGGTAAGAGAGGGGTCTAACTGAGACGGAACAGAAAAGGAACAATCAACGAAAAGGCGTGGGAAGGAGGATAAGAGAAGACACGAGGGAGGTCTTGATTAAGTTTTATCATGTAAGCTGGTCTGTATAAAATTCCGTGACTTGAGCTTGACCGTCCCCAGAACAGTCATCCAGCTCTGCGCATGTCCATGCTAAAGGTGGGGCACATGTTGTCAAAAAATTGACACCCGCGCCCTTCAGCATCCGCTTGGGACCATAGCGGGCTCCTATCGCTTGCCCCCCTGTCGCTGGGAATTACCCGATTGGGCGAGGAATCACTCTCTCTTCTGCGGTTCTTCCACCGCTTTCTGAGTGCAACACCTCTATAGAGCTGATTCCATGGACACACGCATGGCTAACAAGATAAAGGCATAGCTTTCCCCGCCTATGCCAGTAGTAGGGTCTTGGAGTCGAACTCCGATCAAACGGCGTTGATGCCTGGATGCCGGTGCTGACTGCATGATATGCCGACATCGCAGCACCACGCACGACCAGAGTACCAATTTCGAAAGGAAAGCTCTGTATTTGATGACAACCGCCCGCAGCGATCGGCATAGTTGAATCATGGGGCGTTTTCCTGGGGTAGAGACATGCACAGTGCTGACGGAGAGGTCAAGTGGGGAAAACAAGAAAAAAAACCAAGACTGCATACCTGACAGTCTCTGGGAAATCGTACCGGTATAAGGCAGTCGCTCCCGGACGGCTCCGTCTCGGCCGACTTTGCAGGCACCTACTGTATATCATTCGGATTTGGGACCCAATACTGTATTGTATACTCAGTGACGGCATTGTTGTCGTGCACGTTGCAGTCATCTGCGGGGCCGAACCAACGTGATGCTATTCCGAAATCACATATGCGCTGCCGGAGTTCAGGCCGCATTACCCCGACAATACGATCCACCTTGTCAACCCAAACCGAAACGTTGCCAGAGGCAGCAAGATTGTCTGTTGAAACCCAATCGACGCTTGCAGCCTCTAGAAAAATGCGAAGAAAAGAGTCGCGGCGTCACTTCTTCTAGCCAAGGTACCGGTCTGTCTTCGACCTCTCGGAGTTGAGGCTCGGACTTACCCCCGACAACGAACGTATGGAGCGAAACGAGACGCCTGCACAAGGCAGCGAGATTCTTCTCTGAAGTCCTTGTCGTTTTGCAGAACAGAACGGAAGCAGTCGCGCGGGTACGAACAGCCGATTTACTCTCTTGGTACAACCCCTCCACCGCAAATGCTATTTTCGAAATTGCATCTGTCTACTCATTCATACCTGACCCTGATAACGCTACCTGACATACCGAGCGAAACGAGGAAGTGCGGCAGTGTTGTTTTTTTTAAGTCGATTGAATCTTTACAGATGTGGGGAAAAGGGGAAGACAGCAGGCGCGTGCTACGGATAGCATCTGCTCTCGGAGTTGAGGCCCCGACAATACATACTATCCAACGTATCTTTGAAGCCAATTGGATTCAGAACAGGAACAGAGCAGTCACGTCGTACGAATAGCCGGTTCCCTCCACCTCATTGCAACTGACTCGTCGGTTTTGTCTTTCTAGAACGCCAATGCCAACGCCAACGCCAATTGGCTATTCCAAGCACCTGCGGCCAATGCGAAGGCCAAGAGATGCTAGAGGCTAGCTCTCCTCTTGGTGGGCTGCAAGGCTACTTGGACTTTGCAGCCTTGTTTTTGGATACAATTGCCAGAGGAAAGTAGGCTTTTGGAAGTTGGAGGGCAATATACCTTGTGTCGAGTTGATATCTCTTCCATTACACAATATCCAGTACCATCTTGCAATTCCAAGCGAGAGGCATCGAGCAATCAAGAGAACGTTTTTAGAATGGTTCAGTTCAAGTTATTTGTTCCATTATGCTACATGTTTATATGCTACTGTACGCGCTGCCAGGTATAAAAAACACTACATGCCCAAGCTAATGCCAATGCCAATGCCGCCCACCTCCACAGTGCTGTATCCTCCTGCGTTAAGCACAACACCGTCCCTATATACCTATCCATCTTCCCTACAAACCATCCGAATCAAAACCCAACTCTCCACTCCCCTCAATCCCGCCTCCTACTCCCCCTCCTCTCATTCCCCCCCACAACGCCCCCATACGCCATCGGATCCACCGTGCGAAACCCACTATCCCTCCTCTCCTCTTCCCTCACCTCCCTGACCTCCCTCTCACGATGACTCTTCTTCCTCCTCGGCGGGCTATGCTCCTCAATAACCACCACCTCGTCACTGCCCCTTCTACTCGGCGCTCGTCGTTCCTCCCGGCGCTCTTCGACGATGATACGCTCGGTGCGCTGGGCGACGGCTCGCGCACGATGCGGATGGGGGGAGGGGGGCCGGGGGCGGCGGGTTGCTGGAGCGGATTTCTATCGTCTGGAGGTGCGGGAGGGACGCTGTTAGTTGGTGGTTTTAGTAGAGTTTTGTGTGCGGTTGCAAGGGACAAACTCAAACTCAAACTACATGCAATGCAGGTGCAAATGCGCTTCTCTCTGTTTCCGCCAGAAACCACAAATAAAGGAAGGAAAGCATATCAGATTAAAAGGATGGGTTATCTTACCTCACTAGTCCTCCTACTCCTTCGACTCCCCCCATTCCGGCTCTTCCGCCTCTCCCGCGGCACAACCACGCTCTCCGTATACGCACTCCGCGTATCCGCTCCACTCATGTTCCCGAAATTCAAACACGTGTAGATCAACCATAAAATGAGTAGGAAGCCGGCGACGCTGCCGAGCACGATGCCGACGACTGTGCCTGGGGCGGGCCCGGTGTTGATGCTGCCGTAGCCGGTGGGGATGAGGGAGGTGGTGTCGCGGGCGGCGTGCAGGATGCGCGTTAGGAGGGTGGTGGTGGTTGTTGTGGGCGTTGGTGTTGAGTTTGGATTCCGTGCCGCGAGGAGGGAAGTTGTTTGAAGTTGGCGAGCGAGGTTGGAGAGCGCATCGTGGAGGTTGAGACCTGCGATGGGCGCCATTGCGACGGAGATGCGATGCCTTCGCGAGCAAAGCAATCCGATGCGCGGATCGCGCTCTTTCTTTGCGGTCGAGTGGAAGTGGCTGCGATGCGAAGTATGGTGTTATTGATGTGATGTAATGTTGTTGCACTCCACCTCCGCTGCTGATCTGTTTATCCTTGGTCCGAGCTCTACAACCGGTTGCGATGGCGAGCAGGCAGGCAGGTACCAGACAATTGAAGTAAATCGAAGATGTATATATGGTTTGGGTATGAACGAGCGACGAGGGAACGAAACCGAAGATGGGATGAATTAAAGCGTGGTAAGGAAGGTGTAAATGTGTGTAAGAGTGAGTGAGAAGTTAGAGCGTCGCAAGCAGGATCAAGCAGGATCTCCGGGCGTGGACAAAGCCTTGTTTTGTGATGCGCAGCGGGTCTTTGCGCGGGGGAAACTCAAAATCCCCTTATATTTCGAAATCCTTTCTCAAGGAGAAAATAAGAGGCTGGGAGTATGATATCACGGAGATAGAGGGGTTACGAATGGCGAATTAGTGTTGGTGTTGTTGATATTAGGGAGGCTGGGTTGGTGCTAGGTAACGGGCCGACACGTGAAGGTGGAAATCCAGGTTCCGCGAGGGGCCGAGGCGAGGGATTTAATAATAGCTCTGTTAAATGCTATGACGATGCCGCGCCAGAAAAGTTTGATTCGTATGCGCTTCTCGACTCCGATATCGAACGTCGCATAATGTCTTCTCCGACTTGTAATCGAGAATTCGGAAACTTGCGAAACATAGACCTGACGCACGTGACCGGCCCCCTCGGTTACTCCTATTTCGGCGACGAGTTCCGAGTGACAGCAAACCTACACTACGGTAAACTCACATGTTGCCTCACAACCCAAGAACGTGAGAGAGGCCCGCGTATCCCTCAGAGAGTCGTTTTGTAAAAGATTGACTGGGAGTGCCGAGCATACTCGAGGAAAGGGAGGAGAGCGCCCATATGTCAGCCTATCTGATCTGGCGTTCCACAGACTAAAACACTTGGCCACAGTTCTTGAAAATCGATAATCGGATGATTTCCATCCAAGGCCAGCCAGCTTTTTGAAACTCACAACTTTTAGAAACCTTCCTGTCATATATCTTGTAGTGTCGTATAACTAGTACTCGCCTGTCTCCATCTATGAATTAGCAACGATCTGGTGTGAGCTTGCCTTTCTGTATATTCATGCCCATGAGTGTAAAACCCACTCACCACCGCTAACTACGGTTACTTGTAGCAAGTATCGCGAAGTAGGCTACGAACCAAGGCGAATCTGCTAATACCGGCGAATCGATTTCACGATTTCGACGCACGATGAGGGACCCACGCGTCAATGTTCACTCGAACGAATTGGGTTCTCACCCAGAAGCAAGAGTTGCCGTGGGTTTCAAAGAGCTCCACAATCCAGTGTCAAGAGACTTTTTGAACAGTGTTCTTGGATACACGGAATCGAGCTACAAACCGTTGACAGATTCGCAAAAAACACGGAATGACCCTCTCTTTTGGTAAAAAGTTCATGTATCCGGAGGGTGCAATCCACCTGAGCTGGTCCCACCAGTATAGCCCCATAATAGCCCTGAAGTATATCGCGACATGCGGTTTCTCGTTGTTAGCGATGTGCCTTATGACTTAGTCATAGGCGGTCGAGATCACCTCTGCTCTACCCACCTAATGTGGATCCCACCATAGGGTCTTCTAGTGCAGGTTTGAACGTCCCGCAAGTGATAATGCATACCATTGTTACTTATCGTTTGTAGTTAGCACCAATGCCGTTCAAGTAATCGCCTGGCGACGACATTCAGTCAGGACGACTTCACCGCTCATGATCAACGACGACGCATTTACAGTTTCTAACTCCTCTATCCTTCTGGAAGTTGCTCGGAATGAAAATGAGAAACGGGGACGCTCAAATATCCCTGCGAGTCTTCCTACTATTTTTGGCTGGTATCACGGTATTGGTCCTCTTTGCTGTGCTCAAACATGACGTTGGGACTGGGACCGGTGTTTGCGCCCTTGTTTGGACCTTTGGTGGAGTTGCTTTTAAGACTTACAAAAGAATCAACAACTTGCACTTGCCAGTCATCGCACAACGATAGGTGCAACTAAGCTTAGCACCAAGGCAGCCCTTATTACAGTAGGACTCGGAGAGTTTGGAACGAGTTTTCTTATATTGCAGTCTGGAGATGCAGAGGGAAAGACATGCCCATCATCAAGCAAGCAGGAGGGAAAGAAACTTGCCAATCAGAAACCGAAACGATTATTTTCTCCTCACACTTTAGCAGTTCCGCCGCACAGCAAATGGTCCATTCCAGAGCAATTAATTGTTACTCGAACCGCAATCCACCACAAACCAGCCAGCTACTCCAACTTCCACTCAGCTTTATCTATCGCCCTTGGACGCCAAGCCAATACGAATGAGAAAGCGAAGGAGCCATTGAAATGGGGACTGCTGCCCCCTCTCGAGCAGAAGGCATAGATGGGGAAGCTTTAGTATAAAGCCGCATACAGCAATTGCAACGAAACCAAAAATCAAAGCAGGGTTGAGAAGTGATAGCTCATCGAGGACATAACACTTTCTGGCTTCGAGATCCTCAAGAAAGGACAAACGCGCCTAGGTAATGGCTAATTGGAACGCGAACGACAACAGACAGAGATTATGGGTACCGCACCTGACCATTAAACACTGCGGATTCGGATAATGCTCCGGAAGCTAATAAGCAAATGTGCAATTCAAAAACTTTTATCTCGTCTCAATCCACTTCTCCACCCTGCTCATTCTTCCAAGTCCCCGCATAATGATGCGTAACAAGCTTCGGCCCATAGGTATGCCCCTCCGGATACTTATTAATGCCCTCCGCAAACGCATACCCCGGCAGGATCAAAACATCCTCAAAAATCCTAGGCACATACACAGGCTCCACCGTCGGAATATCAATAATGCCCTGGTAATCTAGCTTCAAGCTTGCCAGAATGCTGCGTGTGAATCTGACGGGGCCGGTCACGTCGATCACGTCGCCGATCATGTCCATGTGCAGGTCGGCGATGGTGCAGTTGTGTTCGTGGGCGAGGCGGAGGATGGTGGATAGGACGTCGTCGATTACGACGGCCATGTGGCGTGAGCCTGGCGAGGCTCCTATGGTCCATGTTGCGAACTGCCGCCGAAACCTGCACGCTGAAGGTTAGAACTTATTACTTGGAAGATATTTCGGAGAGGATTAGTAGGAATTTATGTGAGATGCTTTGAGCACCCGGAAATGTGGAGAAGTGAAAGTGAAAGACGGGACAATCTCTTACCAACCAACATCAAACTCCCATCCCAACACCATACCCGTGCTATTCCTATACTCTACCGGTATCCAGTCTCCTATCGGCACCTCTTCGCACGAGACATCCAGATCACTCCAGAAGCCTCCTTCAACAAACAGCAGCAAATACCGCAGAATATCTGCTTTCAGTATAGGAATTGTGAGATTGAAATACGTTTCAATAATATCCGCTCGAGACGAAAAGTGTTTCCTGACATAAACATCCGCTGATTCATCGGTCAGGAACTCGTGCTGGTAGTCGGGATTTCGCTCGAGGCAAGTGTCGATCCATGCCCGGGACTGATCGCTGAGGCCTTTTGGCCCGAGTTTGTACCATAGCTTCTTGGGTATTTTCTGTGCTTCTGGAATGGGAGTCGAGGTTGGGATTGAAATTGTCTCTGGGGAAGAGAGTGTTCGTGTTTCGCTGAGATGCCAGATGGTATAGAGAGAGAATGATATTATTACGAGCGTTGCGAGCGAAAGCCTTAATGAGAAAAAGCGCTTTGCAGCTCGAAGCATAATTAAAGAACTTCGAATCGAACTTTTTACATTTTGGAAATAAGAGAATAATTTTAAAAACTCAAAATCAACCGAGAGAAGGCTGAGAAGTCAGAAACAGAAGTTGGAAGTGGTCAGCTTACCATCAAGGCTGTGTTTCAGCGGGTTGCCTATCCTATTTCCAGGCTGGCTTCTTTGAGCACTACTTCGTAAAGACTGTCCAGTAAGATTTCACTATTTGCCGCGCTTCCATAGAGCCCCCATCGCTAAATCTTCAGGGTGGATAACAGCGCCGCACACCCCTTGTATAGGTGCTACAGCCTACCATATTATGAACAAGGGGACTTTCATACGGCTCGTTTGATTTGCACGGTAGTAAATATACGTCAAAACGACATGCGGGCTAGCTTAGAGTTAGCACGGAAATGCTGGATTGAGGCTCAGGAGGGGCATGTAACGTCTCAATTCTGAAGGAGGCAAATGCCCAATTTCGCGCTGACCTTGTTTCATTTCTCTTATGATTTCCCCTAACCTCTGAGACGCTCACTGCCTACCCTCTTTTGCTATCTCTCTCTATAACATGGTATATTGCAACATTTTGGGCTATCTTTGAGAGCTCATATACGAAATGAAAACTTCGATCATCCTTTCAATTCTCGCTACTTTGACAACAGTCCTAAGTGTCAACTTTGTGGAGCCACCAGGAGTAGACGTAGCGAACACAGACCTCTCCACCAACCCCGTATACATCGAAGGCCAGACGATCTCGATTGTTTGGGCCAACGTCGACAATCCAAACAACAAGCGCATCTCTATCGTAGTTTCACAAGCGAACGGGACCACTGGATACATCGGAGAAGTTGAATATGCTGCTCGTGAGTCCTATCTTCTCCTCCGCTAGAATTCAATAAGCATATGAAGAAAAGCTAATCAACGAGTCAATGAAGCACTCCTGGCGCCCAACATACTTTCGACGACATGGAACGTCACGACTGCCAAGGACCTCACCGTCTCGAACATGTTCTACATGAACTTCTACCTTGACGGAGATAGTGCTCCCACGGCACGAACAACCTTTTTCAACATCACCGCCAGTAGCGTTAGCTCTTCCAGCGCTTCCAGTTCTTCCACCAGCACATCCGCCTCCTCCAGGTCTTCTGGCGCCACAGCTGCAAGTGCTACATCAATGCAAGCATCTGCAACCACTTCGCCTGCTTCATCTACTTCATCTGCTTCTGCTGCAGCAGGACTTAGTGTTGGAGGCAAGGCTGGGATCGGCGTTGGAGTATGCTCCGCAGTAATCCTGGGGCTTGTTGCAGGCTGGTTCGTTTTCGGCCGGAAGAGAAATTTGAAGGCAGACGTGGCGTATAGCTCTGTGGAGCCGAAGGCGGATTTTGTGGTGCCGAGAGCAGAGATGGAGCAGCCAGTTCCCGTCGAGAGGTATCAGCTGAGTGGAGAGAGTGCTGTGATACCTGTTGTTCATGAGATGCCAGCTAATACCCAATGACGATGTTTATGTACGGCGCTCAGTAATGTTTGGTTGCTTGAGGATAGTGATGATTGATGTGTCACGTCCTTTTATATGTTGCTGTCTTCAGAGTGTGTGTCACTGTATTTACACGATTTATAAGCACCTGGTGAAGTTTCACAGAAGCCCGGAATGAACACTCGTGTTCCAAATTGAAAGCTTGGTATTCCTGGCAGACTTCAATCGACTCAAGAGTATGCCTCACACCGAAACGGCCTATTCAACCAAGGCTTTCCTCGAGAACAACACTTCCAAACCACCGTCCAAATCTACCTAGCAACAATGCAATTCCACGCATCCTTCGCTCTCATCTTCCTCTTCTCCATCGTGGTTCTCTCTGTCGCAATTTCCAACCACCAAAACAAGGTAATCGCTCCTCAACAAAGATTGCACGCCTTGCTAACCCCGCAGGCCTCACTTTTCCCACGGTTCTGCGGCGATGAAGGCGAGTTCATTTTCCGACGAGTTAGTAAGCTCTAGACTGATGAAGGGAAGGGGAGAAATGTATCAAAGATCAGGACTGCTGTTACGCCTATGATGTTTGCATTGGGACTTTGTGTACACGGCGGCCCGATGGATCTGGAAACTTTTGAATGAGGAGGAAATGCGCTCTGCGTTAGTTGGTACTGCTGTGTGGATAAAGATGGATATTGAATATGCGACCCGGGAAACTGTGTTTGAATTTGAAGCCGATTTGGTTTTGATATTTGGAAGTCATGAGTTGCTTAGCTCAAAAACTCGGCGTATGCAGGCCGAGTTAATATGCAGGAATTTGAAATTTACATACTCTTGTGGTACAATTTTTGTTTGGTTTCGAAAAATTATCTTTGATGAAATGTATGCTCTTATGGGTGAATATCAATGATTTCTGATTACCGTGATCTCAATTATTATATTTGGAGTCCCGATGTTGTGGAACCACGTCTGCATTTCGCAGATTTCATCAATATCCGAGACTCGTACGGAGCTATTGTCAAAACTCTACCTTTTTTGCCCATAAGAACAAGCATGCTTTCTTCAATTATATCGACGAAAAAACATCGAATCCCAAAACATAAAAAGGAGAGCGAATCACATGACCCCCGCGCCGAGCTCCAGCACAGCCACAGCCGCACCAGCATGCAACACCGAACGTCGCAACTCCTCTCGGCCATCCTTCAAAACATATCCACGTTATAATCGCCACATTCCATTCCTCTTCATTCTCCTTTCTTTGTATTTTTTTTAATAAATCCTGCACTCCACAATTCACCTAAGTCTACGTCCAAAACTCGACACAAGATCGGATACGCGGAAGCTATCAACGCCACGCCGAGTGAAGTCATCCCAAGGCTCCGCCTTCGCCTTACGCAAGCAAGCCTCCCTTCC